>CM031234.1:552966052-553181208 GCA_018340775.1 Taxus wallichiana var. yunnanensis
GTATGTTGCAGAAGGAATAGGCCAAGTCACCATTCCTCTGGGACTACGAAAATGTACGCAAAAGTTAGTAGAACTTCAATTCAAGGGCCAGCCTTTTTGAATCCATACATTGAAGAAAGGGCTTGAGCAAATGTAAACACGAAAATAAATGTTGCAGCTATCACAGATACAACTTTGTGGTATGCCATGGCTTTATAAACGGTTCATGAAAAACTCGATCAATCGAGCCCTCCATTTGGCTTTGTAACACTCCATAATTTCCTTCTTCAGAAACTTGAGCGGATGAAGCGAAGGATATATGGCCATGCCCTTGCAAAGACCCTCCCATAACCGAGTCGCCCGCACATCGTTTCCCACACGATATAAAAATCCCCACCATTCTCGGTAGAGTTGCATCCCGCTCTGTGTAAATCAAACTCTTCATTAAACCAACGTAGCGAGAGACCACCCGTAATCGGATGGTAGAAACGCCTCCATGGCCATCAAGTTTCTCTACAACAGTTTCGGTGCTTTCATATATTTTAATGACAGGAAGGTAAACAGTAGAGTTTTCCTTGTCATATCTCAAGGCCACGCCCGGCATCTCCCATATATGGCCGGATGCATATTCCACCTTTGCTTAGTCTCGAGGCGAAGGAAGAACTTGATTAAACTGTATTTTTACATTTGGTAATAGAGACGATGAGGACTTCGCCAGAAAAGAAAAAGAGGGTTAAGCCATGCAAGAAACTCGGACAATGATCCCGTCCCATAAATAGTGAATCTAGCTCAAATCCTAAGAGTTGCAGAGATGTTTGAAAGGAAAAAAAAAAATGCAAGCGGCATTAAATAGCAAGTGGAAGAGCTTGGTTTGCGCTTCTTTCTCGATCTAGTCTTCAATTCTAATATTTTGGCCAGGATGAACAGAGGAATTTGATTTTCTAGCTTTACAATGTCCCCAAATAATGCAAATCCGACCGATTGAATTCTATTTTCATCGAAAAGGGGTTCCAAATACATACGATCAGATTCAGAGGAATTGAAATGATCTTTTCCGGTGAGGGTCTTGAGAAGCTCCAAGAGAAAAGACGCGTCCAAAAGCATCATCCACGCTAGCGTTTCCGAGTTACTGATCGATGACCTTTTCGTAGCTCTCTCTGATTTTGCCGTCCATTTTCTCAATCTCTGCGACTACAAAGTTGATGTCTCATTCTTTGCTCCTCTATGCAGCCTCCCCATCATGTTTTGGTATGAAGGGCCAATGGAATCTACCTGCGGAACATAAGCATGGCGGTTGAAGTCGATGAGGATCTTGGGGACGCAGAAGATCATTTATGAATACCATTTTATAGTAGTGAAAAAGTAAACAAAAAAGCTGTCACACATTTATGAATACGATTTTTCTCATCGAATTGCTGGAAAAGTTTCTTTTTCCCATGAACTTCTTAATAACTATAGCGAAATTTTACATCAGGTCAAAGGTCTATATATTGTTGGTCGTCAAATAGGACTTTTAAGAAGAGCAACAGTCAGGGGACAAGAAGTCCCTCCTCTTTAATGGGAGAGGTTCCCTTATTCAGAAACGAACTTATTTACAAATGTACACAAGACGTGATTTTATGGTTGAACTTGGATATTACGAAAGTGTTTCCTACAAGGATCATCAGTTACAAAAGGACTGAGGAAAGGGAATACGAGGATGAGCAGAAAAGCAACATGCAGAATTATAGATAACAGAATAATTCTTTATGTATACGAAGTTGTAGTGAATTTAAAACAAGATCATTTGCATTGGATGAATAAGATGAAATTTAAAGACACAAAGTTCTGTAAATAACCTTCTTCAGATTCATTAATCAAGGACACAAAGTTCCTTCTTGGTTATACAAGATCACCATACTCGCAATATTTGAAAATATGCAATCAGTGAGACTAACAAACTAGAGACAAATGATCTTCACAAAATTAAATGAAAACACAGAGATAACAGAGATTAGATAGACAATGAATGGAAGGCCCTTCTGTATTGATTTCTTTGTGATCTATTTACACTTTCAGAAAATATGCCAAGTTCTTCCCCTTCTAGAATGGCGGAAAGAAGGCCATTATATAGCGTACAATTCAGTTACTCTTCGTAACCATTTCTTTTAACTAAAGAATAGTTAAGGACCGCCAAATCGCAGTACCTCAACCTATTACAAAGAAAACGGAAAAAGAAAGGGAAGAAGAGAAAAGAATGGGGAAGAAGACAGGTGGCCGGTCACTGAGAGGGACCCACTAACTTAAGAATCCGCTGCCTGAATTTCTTTAACGCCTTAGCTATGTATCTGCCACGAGGGACTGACGTGTTGGCCGTAGACTGAGTCCAAAATCCAAGACACTTCTCCATCTCTTTATCAAACTCGACGTGAGTATGATAATCTTTATTTGCTTCTTCAATGGCAGATTGGAGAGAGCAAATCTCCTTCATTTTTTCTTTGGAGATGGAGCTTTCCTTGAATAAATTATCTTTGAAAAAGCTCTGAATTGAGCTTTGACTTCTTGCAAGAAAGGGAAACACCAGAATTTTCATCCCGAAGATGACAAACGTATATCTTTGAAAGCGAGACAACCAGTGTCTTGAAAGCTTCGCCCTTTTGCCAATCTGTTCATTAGTTCTCCCAAAGCCTCCTCCAGACTTTGATCTTCCACTCCACACTTTGTAGACCCGTGGATTTCGATAGATTTTCCTTTGCATCATCAAATACTTTACTACCAAGAAATGTTCTCATCTGTCTGTCCCATGATTCGGAGGTCTACTATGCAACCGCTCCAGAGTTTGAGCTCTTTGTCCATGATATTTATAGTGGAGGAGAGCTTCAGTTGCACATTGCTCACCTTTTCATGGAGTTTGAAAGCTTCATCGATGAAGTTTAATCCAGCAACAAGCATGTCATCCACCATGGCTTCAATAGCTCTGCCATATACGGAATACTTGTGCATATCTTTAATACTCTGCACTTCATCTTGGCTTAGAATTACAGGAGGTGGGAGAGTAGTCAATGGGGTAGGGTCCAAAACCTTGTCCTTAGACAAAAGAGACTTGATGAAACCTGTGAGAACTTGGGCCTGTTCTTCCAACTGTTCAATAGTTTGTTTCCCTTTCTCTACCCTCCCAATGACTTTTGTGTGTCAAGCTTTCTGGAGGTTGTGAATCTCACCTTCAGGGGTAGACTCTCCCATTGGAATTCTTGAGAGCTCTAAGTCAGATGCCTGCAAATCCTGATCTGATTTGTCTGTTGTAGGTTTATCAATCTCCAAGAATTGTTGACCCTGATCATCAGATACTATCCTGGAGGTGGTTTTGGCCCTTTTAGCACAAGAAGGAGTAGTACCTAACAAAGCTGCCACAACATCAAAATTTGGTCCTGAGCTTTGAGAAGAAAATCTCCTCTTCCTTTTGTTGACCAAAGGTTGCACCCACGCAAATGAGGAAGAGGAATCAGCAGGAGGGGCAAGGGGACCAAGAGACAGGGAGCTCATGACACTCAAGGTCTGCGCAGCTGTTGA
The DNA here is from genome assembly GCA_018340775.1 of Taxus wallichiana var. yunnanensis. Taxonomy (NCBI): domain Eukaryota; kingdom Viridiplantae; phylum Streptophyta; class Pinopsida; order Cupressales; family Taxaceae; genus Taxus; species Taxus wallichiana. The sequence goes on from CM031234.1 coordinate 552,969,581, forward strand.
CTCAAGTTGAGATGTGAGTGGGAGTACTGGAGGCAATTGTGGTAGAAGGATCTACAGCACCTGGAAGCTCAGTGCTCTGGACTTCTTTATCTTTATCAGCTGGGTCTTCAGGAGCATTTGCAAGGGTTGGCATTTCACTTTCTTCACTTTCACTGAGAACAATAATGTTCTCTGGTCCTATAGGCAAATTTGCCTGTTTTTCCTGGAGATCTTCTTCCACAAGTTCTTTCTTTACTTCTTTGAGTTTCTTCTTATATACCTGGGTGGATGAAGAAGGAGTGGATTCTGCAGGTCCCTGAGTTGATGAGGCAGAGAGGGGTCTTTACTGGTGTTTCCGAACTTGGAATAGATGCTTATCTTCTTGGTGTTGAAGCATCCTTAGAAGAGGATTTTCCTGAATGCCTCCTGAACTCTCGAACTTTCCTGTCAAACCGGACCTTAGTTCGACTAAGACTGGAGCAAGGATCTCAGCCAGATCATCCCTCTCTTTCCTGTTCCAATCCAAGTCCTCCAAAGGAGTGTGCTTAACCACATTTTCATACTCATACGAGTATAGATCGGAGTTGTCATCTTGGAGACCTTCGGAACTTGATACGAGACCGAGTTCTTGGATCAATGGCGGAGAGAGAACCTGCCATAATGTCTCCTTCTAGCCTCAAAGTCATCAGCACAATCAGCCCAATAGTCTTCTGTATCAGCTCTATGATGATAGACTATTTTGATGTTCTGCCCAATGAACCTCTTCAAGTCGAAGCAAGTCCTTGGCTTGAAGAAGTGAACAGTGATGGGAACCAGGGTTCTTTCTACATTCTGTGCATCTAGGGCTGTCTTACAGGTATAATTTCCCAAAGAGATGGGAAAGTGCAAGCCAGAAATCTTCTTATCTCTGCAAGTTCTGTGCAACTTGTCTAGTTGCCTGCATATCTCTATCAAGGCCATTTTATCATTGCAGAACATGGGCAGTCTCAGAGGGGTGCCCTCATAGCCGGCTAACCTGATATAAGAGAACTTTCTGAACTGGATGAAGTAGGCACCGTAGTGCGATATCAGAGTCATAGCTTCATCAGAAAACCTCCTGGCAGTGTCACCTTCGAGCAGCCTGACCACATACATGGTAAAAGCATCGTTGACCCTTCTGAAATTGCGATTGCTGGTCTCCAGGGTGAACTGCGGGCAGTAGGCATATACTGGATCATCTTTGTGAGCATCTATGTAAGAGAAACCAAACCACTGGCTTGATGCAATCTTTGCAGAGTGTACATCGATACGAAGTCATATAGAATTTCTTTGTTTGCTTTGCACGTTGGAGCCATTACTCACAAATTCATACTGATGATCTCTACCTAGTTGATGTTCTGCGTTCCCTCGCACACCATACTGATGAGCGGGCACATCCAGAAGTGAAATTCGTTGGTAGTGGGCAAACCCATAACCCGAGCTAGCAGAATTATGAAGTCGGACATTTCTTCATTGAAATCTTCCCACAAGAGGGTTTTGGTCAGACGAGAGGCTCCCTTCTTAGGGTTCTTCAACCAGGACTTTGCCACCCGTGCTTTGTATTTGTCGCTTTCTCGATCGAACAGGGCCTGTGCTTGATCCCGGGAGACGACTATGGCATTGTCCATCTCTGGGATCCTTAGAGCGGCGCCAATGGTGGCAGCGTCCAGTTTGGCGATGAGTTCCCCGTGTATGTTGGTCAATTCGTTCGAAGCGGGGTCGAAGTGAGCTCCGCACGAAAGCACGGTATCAGCACACTGTACCGAGATCGGGAAACCACCAGCAAAGGCCAAACCGCTATCGTGAATCATTTGTGCCATTGGTGTAGGGTTTGCGTCTGCCACCCTCGTCCAAAAATCACCGAAGTCGAGGTGCCGAGCTTCACTGTCCCCAATATTGGGAACGGCAGACTCTAGTGGTGAAACCTGCTCCTGTCCCTGGAATTTGATCTTCATATTGATAATATCAGAGTCGCAACCTAAATTCGTGGAGGAATTACAGAGAAAAGGGATACACGCGCAGGGAATTAGATTGCAAGGGTTCGAGCAAAAGATAGCAAGGAAGCAGTGTGAGAAATGCAAAAGGAGGTTCTGTTATATAGCCGTTTGGAGAGAGAAAGGTGATCAATGCGCATTAAATTCATATCTATCAGTTTGAAAAGCAACATACTCGGAGTGAGCGGGAAAAACTAAGTATGAATGGCACTTGGTTCGCTTGGGACATGTGAGACGCGAATGCGCGAAACACGCGGCTCGGCCGATTCGGGTGAAACAGGGAGAAGACGCACAAATGCTCTTTGGAACAATTGGGACGAAAATGCGCGAAGTACGCGGTTCGGGTGTTTCGGCCGAAAATGGAACAAAGGGCCCGTTTGGACTTGGGACATTCGGACAAAAAGTTCCGGAGTACGCGACTCGGCCGGTTCGGGCGAAAATGTTACAATAGGTCCAGAGACGTCTGGGACATTTGGGACGAAACGCGCGAAGTACGCGGTTTGGGCGAATCGACCGAAAATGAAACAACTTGCACAATTAAGTTTGGGACACTTGGGACGAAAAGTTCCGAGGGGCCCGAAAATGGGACAACTTCGGGGAAATCGGCCGATCGGGGAACAGGACGCACTTTCGAACTTGGGACACGCGGGACAAAAATGTCCGACAGGCCCGAAATACATACAAAATGACCCAAAACTGCGGATTTTCAATTTCATGACTTTTTGCACTTGCAAGACGACAGAGGAAACACTCAAAACTCAAAATTTCGAAAATGACTTTCTTAAAAACAGGGAAATTTTGAGTGGACAACATATACAAAATAGAACTTCAATTCAGGGACCAATTTGTTTGAAGCCATACATTAAAGAAAGGGTTTGAGAAAATGTAAACATGAAAGTAAATGTTGCAGGCATCACAGACACTATGGTACGCTATGGCCTTGTAAAATGGTTCGTGAAAAAATCGATCAGTAAAACCCTCCATTTGGCTTTGTAACACTCCATAATCTCCTTCTTCAGAATGTTGAGTGACTGAAGCGAAGATATGGCCACGCCCTTGCAAAGAACCTCCCATAACTGACCCACTTGCCCATCGCTTCCCATATAGATATAGAAAATATCGTCCATCCTCAGCAGATTCGCATCCTTCTGTGTAAATCAAAATCTTCATTAAACCAACGTAGAAGGAAACCACCCGTAATTCCGACAAAGTAGAAACACCTCCATAGCCATCGGGTTTCTCACAAGAGTTTCGGTTCATTCATAAATGTTGATGACATGAAGGTAAAGAGTAGAGTTTTCCTTGTCAAATCTTAGGGCCACGCTGCCATCTCCCATGTACGAACGGATGCATATTCCACCTTTGCTTAATGTTAGGCTATCCTCCATGTGTGCCCAAGAAACTATGTAAATACTTGCATGAAAGTGTTTTCTTAGGCCATCCATGTGTATATCAAGAACATAAATTTGTTCATATTTGCGAGTATTAGGTAGTAGATATTTTCATCGATCTCACCGATAAACATACTTGGTGTAATTCCTACTTATTCTTGGAAAGATTAGATGATAACTAGCTTCATTTAGATAGTATTGTAGATTTGATTTGCATTTTTCCACATAAAAACATTCAATTTTTTTCGCATGATTGTTTATATAAAATGAACAATAAATTTAAATTTTTTTATAACATTAACATAACATTTCTACAAGTATTAGCTAATGTTATTAGCTAAAATTATTCTAATTCTAATGATGAATGAAAACATAGTATTAGCTAAAATTATTCTAATTCTATCACCATAAACAATAATAAGTCACCCACATTAAATTAATTTTGGACACTTTAAACACTTATATGACACCTTGAACACTAATTAGTCACCCCACATAAAATAATTGAGATACACTAAACATTAATTTAACACCCTAAACACTGATACAATACCCTAAATAATGTCATGATACTCTATGCACTAATGATTCATCCTCTATTTCATAATTAGGATAACCTAAACACTAATGAAACACAGGGACTCATACAAAACCATAATCATTATTGTAATACCCTATAAACTCATACGACACCTTAAACACTAATATGACACCCTAAACACTCATATGACATCCTAAACACTCAAAAATTAATGCAAGACCTTGGACACTAATGGGTTACTCTAACTAACATAATTTAGACACCAAAAAACACTAATGTTATATCCTAAATAAATTATAAGACATGATAAACACTAATATGACACCCTATACACTATTAGAAGACTATAAATATTAAGGGATCACCGTAAATAATATAATTAGGACACCTTACAGAATAATTTGATATCATAAGCACTCATATGACACCCTAAACACTAATACACCACCCTAAACATTCGAACATTGATACAAAAACCTAAACACTAATGGGTCACCCTAAATAGCATAATTGACAATCGAGATACTTTAAACATTAACAAAACAACCAAAAACCTGATATGAAACCCTCAAAACTATAATGAAACCTTACAAACTAATGGGTCACTTTACAAAACACAATTGGAATGCCCTAAATATTAATGTGTCATCCTAAACAATCATACGATACCCTAAACACTCAAACACTGATATGATGCCCTAAACACTAACTTGTCATCTTATATAACACAATTACAACACCCTAAACTATATTACAACACCTAACATTAATTTAACATGTATTAGGGTTCGATTGGTATAAATGATTCCAAATCTAGCCCTAACACATGTTCAATTGTCACATTAGGTGTATTAGGGCTCAATCAATAGAAACATGGGAAAACTAATACTTGACACTCAAATAGGCCACCTTGAAAATGTGGAAAAATGTCGTGTTTTCCATCTTAATGAAAAAAACATTATGGACAATGGATTGTGTTTTCCATCTTAACTGATGTAATTAATTATTATCCTATATAGAAAGTTTATAACGTACATAAAATACAAAGGGTAAATAGTGGACAGTGGATTTAATCCTTTATTTTTCACTAAAATCAAGTGAAAATATTTCCCCCTAAAAATGTAACTATGCATTTAGTATGATATGTGGTCCCCTAGCTCATGATTGGTGATAACATTTGTTTAATCCCAATATGAATGTTATAACTATATATCAAGATGTAGATGGAAAAAATAGAGATTGTTGAACATTGTAGAGAAAATTAAATGTTGAATCAGAACTAGGAGAGAACGATCACAAGGCTTCAAGTCAAAGAATTCAAATTTTTAATAACGTTTATAACGAAAATAATATATTTGCATTGTTATGTATGCTTAGTAAACCTAGAAATCATGTGTAAGCTAGTCTAAGGAAAAAATGGGTTAATGTTATGAAAATTGAGATGAATTATAATGAAAATACTTGATACCTAAACTCTTATTCATCCTCCAACTTATAAATTGGGTCTACAAGATCAATTGTTATTGGGTTTAACTAGTTTCTAAATTTATGGGCAATCCATTATTGAAGCATTTATAGGTAGTGATTTTATTTTTCAAATATGGAAAAGATACTCATAATAATGGTATCGATTTCATACCAATAAGTTCGTTATGTCTAATTGCATACAAAAATCTAAATTTTGAATGTTTTTTTGATGATAGGAAGTTTATTTTAGGTTATTGCTTTGGATTGGGAAGTGAGTTTGTTTCTTTATCCTCTACTGACACTTAATATACAACTCTTACATATTCTTGCATACAATATATGATGTTAAGAACAACTGTTAGAGGATTTTAAAGATGCTCAAATTGTGCTTACACACACAATAGTCCAATAATCTAATTTTAGATTTTGAACCAAAAAATAAACTCAAACATCATTTAATTAGAGGCTTGGTCAATGGCAATCAATTTTTCAATTTGTATATGTGACATCAAGATCATTTTATCAATATTTTTACCAAAAAAATTTAAACAAAGATTCACTAGAAACAGTGTTTACAAACACTAAAATTACTAAATTATACTTTATGTAAACAAAGATTCATTACTAACGTGTTTAAAAACACTAAAATTACTTATCTTTGTAATGATAAACTCCTCTTGTACTGTAAACAAACTTAATCCAATATTGCATGTAAATAATCTTCTCCTCTATGCGAAATTTTGTTATTTTACCTTTAAACCATTCAATCCAGATCTAGCTCTGCTCTGCTAAAGCGGCTCATATTTGCGTTTACTTTGGAAGGGAAGGAAATAGTATGCGGTTAAACTGCATTTTGCGGGAAGGGGATGCGGTTAAATTGTTAAGTCCTTGGGATGGGCAACCGATGAACTGGTTTACACAAGCTTCAACAGATTGTCATGGATGATTCGACGAAGATTTGGGCGGCACCTCCAACACTGCAAGAAGCATTTCCGGGAGTGACAAAATTCTGCACAACCATCCTTTCATTGCCACCTTATCTGCGAATAATAGTCATGATGGATATGTTTATGGATGGCACACCATACAAAGATGCAAATTGAGTGGAGGGTAGCGGTCTCCATGACCCCGAAAGTATTCGAGTTCCACTTTATAGGAAAGCCTCATTTTTACCTATACAACAGTGATATTTTTTAATTTCAGGGCTCGAATTTATCACCAAGTGTCCTGCAAATGAAGAAATCCTTTTCTCTCGAAAAAAAGTCTATCTGCGTCGTTTGATTGACGTTTATAGTAGTGAAAAAGTAAACAACAAACCGTCTACATTTATGAATACCATTTTGCTCATCGAATCTGTTGGCAAATTTTCTTTTCCCATGAACTTACTAATAACTACGGCTAAATTTTACATCAAGTCAAAGGTCTCAGTATACAAAACGCAGAACTTCAATTCGGGACCATCTACTTGAAGCCATACATTGAATAAAGGAGTTTCATACTTTTCTTGATGAGGGAATTAGTGAGAATTTGTGTTCATAATTCCATCTTAATCCCCTATTTCTAATTTCTGTAGGAATATGAGTTTTTACCTATGATATTAATCCCCCATTTCTAGTTTCCCACTCCTTTTTTCACCTATCTAGTAAATTCTTCCCTTGATAAATTTCAAGAATTTTCTATAGGTTTAGTGGAATGTCCTGTTGGATCCACTGACCTCTAGGCTAGCCACATAATTTCATTTTTTCACATACAATAAATGGAGCTTACCCATTCAAGACAGGGACCTAGTACTGGAGCGTTGGTGGAAATCCACCAATTTTTCCAAGTGACAAATTTTCTCGTCAACAAAGTTTAACACATTAGTAAGTATCATTCAATTTTAAAGTAGTTAGTTGTCATAAAATATTTTATGCCTATCATTTCTCTTGATGTTCTTCTTACGAGTGGCCCTAATTTTGATGACGATCTTAAGGAGGAATGAATGGTTGTCAGAAATAAGAAAATCATTTCTTTAAAGAGGTACTCAATCCCAACGCACATGAAGCTTAGATCTCACTCTACTTCTTTAGACAAAGTCTTTTTTTGTTTGTGACATTTGGAGCTTGTACTTTCTTTACTTTTGGATGATTCAAGCATGTTTGACTCTTTGTTTGTCTATTATTTTGTCTCTTGTGAGCTTTATTGTTATATCTTTCTTGTAATGTCTTTTGGAGGCTTTCCATAAATTACCAATTAAAAAAATGTTTGATGAAATAAAAATTGGTGTGCATAATGGTGATGTATTGCTAGATACTTATGTTACTTAGATGTTCTAACATGGTCTTCACATTGCGCAAAATAAATCCAAGTAAATTAGAAGACATGATTTCTTCTCTAATAGAGGAAGAAAATAGAACTAAGAAAACTGATCTAGAGGAAAGTGTGATGTGCAAAAAAAAGGATACACCTTACAGAAGATCAAAATCTTCTTTTAATAAGGGATGAAGTTATAAAGATACAAATAAATAATTTTTATTACTATTATGGAGACAATGTCGTGGTTGTTGATGAAGGCGAAAAGAATGAGGATGAATAAAATACTACTCATATATAAAATTCAAGTGATGAGGACTACCTCTATTACATGATTTTCTACTAGAGGATGGAGGCAACAGAGGAAGGAGGACTTTCAACATCCTCTCATAAGTCACTGATGAAAGTGTTACACACAACATTTGTGGCATTTTGTTTCAGATTCTTTGTTTACTTTCCACTATGGCGTGTTTTCATTTCTTATTTTGTGTGGTATTACAAGTATGAACAAAAGTATATTCATGTTCATGTATTGTAATAAGTGAGCATAATTATGATGTAATCCCTAATGTAAATATATAGTGAAAAATTGAAAGTACAAAAAAATGCATCATCATGATATAAGTTGAAGCACACTTACAAAGGATGATTAGATGTGTGTGTTTATAGTCATACCTAGTTTAGTGGTCATCCTTTGAAAATAATTTATTTCGTCATAGTTCCCACGTTGTTTTGGTTGATGAGATCCCCATTGTACATGGTCAAACAAGTTCCCATTGTGGTTGATGAATTCTCATTTACCAAGTAGATGAGTTCTAGTAGTGTATGGTTGATGAGAAGTATATGAGACGTTCCTTTTCTACCTTCAATATGACTTATGGACCAAGATCATGAGCAAGTAGTGGCGGAAAGTTGTAGATGAAGTTTGATTATGTTTCTCTCATGTTCCCATTAAAGGGGAATGTTAGGAATAACCAATGCTAGTACTAGATTAATATTTGTAATATTTATGTGAGTGACTTAAAATAATATTGTAGAGTGATTTGTGATAACAACCCACATACACATTAGAATAGGAGTGTGTGAGAGATTTGTGGATCTCTTAGTGATTAGAGATATGGCATGAGAGAGTTTAGGGATATGTGATTAAGACGACCCCTTTTATTAAATCAGAGCCATATCTCAAATATTACTTTTCACGAGCTACTTTGAATTGAAAATCACATTCTTTCATGTATGCATCATTTAGAAGCTAGACCTTCTTATCATAGCAAAAAACGAATGCCCGGCCTAGGGTCTAGAAGTTAATGAGTAGCCATTTGGTTGGGATATCGAAGTGCTCAAATATTAAACCTGAAACTTCAAACTCGAGAGATCTTGACAACATATCGTCTTGACATCTTTGTGGAGCAAATGAAGAAAAGCGGGTTGGTCATATGGGGCTAAGTGCATGCACTTCTTCTTCTTTCCTACCCATATACTAGTGCCTTAATGGTCTATTGTGGATAAAACTTGAAAATGTAGAGCATGTATCTTTTGAAGAAGCATGGTCCATCTTTGAGAAATTGAGTTCGGTGAACACATAAATGGAATTTCTAACAAGGAAACTGTGATGGAGTTGTGAGAATGGTGTTATTTGAAGACAAGGGAAAGATAAGGGCTTCTATTTCCCATTCTTTGGTCATAAGTACTATTTACTTAATGAGATGTCACCTTATGGAATATCATAATTGTAGCTTACAAAGGACATGTGCATCCTCGTGAAGCATTGATAGTGTATCACCAAATACTACCACCATGTATCCAACATGACAAGTTCACATTTGCTAGCATACTCCCAACCTCAACTAAAATAGCGACATTGAAACAAGATATGGACATCCCCCAAAGCATTATGGAGAATAGACTATTATCATATGTAACTAGAAGTTCCATAATAGATATGTATGTAAAACACGAAGCATTAGCAAGGTACACAAACTATCGAAAAATTTTCTAAAAGAAATGTGGTCTCATGGACTGCAATGATTTTAGGATATCATGAAATATGATTTTAGATAAATGTATGGACATTTATTAGAGCATGATGGAAAGTCACTTTTTGTTCAATGTTGTTCTTTTTTTGTAGTTGCTTAAGAGATAAAAATGCTATAATTCTAGATTAATCGAATTTATAATTCATAACTTACATATTTCCATTTAGAAATAATAACTAGAGAAGTAGCTTGGTTATTAAATAGCCCGGGATCTATGTTCCTCATTGCTTTCAAGTCAAAAGTTAGTAGAATTTCAATTCAGGGGCCAGCCTGTCCGAATCCATACATTGAAGAAAGGGCTTGAGCAAATGTAAACACGAAAATAAATGCTGCGACTATCACAGACACTGTGGTACGCCATGGCCTTGTAAAACGGTTCATGTAAAACTCGATCAACTGAGCCCTCCATTTGGCTCTGTAACACTCCATAATCTCCTTCTTCAGAACCTTGAGCGGCTGAAGCGCAGATATGGCCATGCCCTTGCAAAGACCCTCCCATAACTGAGTCGCCTGCGTATCGTTTCCCACATAGATATACAAAATCCCCGCCATCCTCAGCAGAGTCGCATCCTGCTCTGTGTAAATCAAACTCTTCATCAAACCAACGTAGCAAGAGACAACCCGTAATTCCGATGGTAGAAACGCCTCCATGGCCATCAAGTTTCTCACAACAGTTTCGGTGCTTTCATATATTTTAATGACAGGAAGGTAAAGAGTAGAGTTTTCCTTGTCAAATCTCAAGGCCACGCCGCCATCTCCCGTATACGGCCGGATGCATATTCCGCCTTTGCTTAGTCTCGAGGCAGAAGGAAGAACTTGATTAAACCGTATTTCTACATTTGGTAACGGAGACGACGAGGACTTCGCCCCAGAAAAGAAAAAGAGGGTTAAGCCGTGCAAGAAACTCAGACAATGATCCCGTCCCATAAACGGCGAATCTAGCTCAAATCCTGAGAGTCGCAGATGTTTGAAAGGGAAAAACGTGCAAGCGGCGTTAAATAGCAAGTGGAAGAGCCTGGTTTGCGCTTCTTTCTCTGATCTAGCCTCGAATTCTAATATTTTGGCCAGGACGAACAAGGGAATTTGATTTTCTAGCTTTACAATAACCCCGAATAATGCAAATCCGACCGATTGAATTCTATTTTCATCGAAAAGGGGTTCGAAATACATACGATCAGATTCAGAGGAATCGAAATGATCTTTGCCGGCGAGGGTCCTGAGAAGCTCCAAGAGAAAAGACGCGTCCAAAAGCATCATCCACGCTAGCGTTTCCGAGTTGCAGTCGATGACCTTTTCGTAGCTCTCTCTGATTTTGCCGTCCATTTTCTCAATCTCTGTGACTACAAAGTTGATGTCTGGTACTGCTCCTCTATGCAGCCTCCCCATCATCTTTTGGGCAGCCCTTAGCTTGTGGCTATCCATATCAGAGAGATCTTTGTTGCGGTGGTATGAAGGGCCAATGGAAACTGCCTGTGGAACATAAGCATGGCGGTTGAAGTCGATGAGGATCTTGGGGACGCTGAAGATGCAGACGGTGGGGGGACGCGCAATAGAATTCTGAGAATGGAGGCCCTCTTTGACGTGGATGAGCCATTCGCCTTCGCTGGCGCTTCTACCTGTGTACTCTGAATCTTGGGCCTCACACAACTGTAGGGTGTCGGCCATTTGTGCTCAGAAGCGGCTGAATTAGGCAGATTAAGAAGGACCTGAACCTAAAGTTTAGGTTGAGTAGCGGATCAATTAAGCCTAGAAAACAAAGATATGTTAGGGAAAATTCGCAGTACGTTCCAGGTCAAATTGTTGAAGTTTAATTCAGAAAAGCGACTATTCCCAAACCTGCTGTTACCATCCATGGGCCATCTGGCTCTGAAAATGCGCCCATTGGTTGGCGCTGTGAACGCACAGGAGCTCAGAAATAGTGGATGTTTGAAAAAGGAGTGAGATGTTGGAAAGTATTACACGGAACTATCATTATAAAATAGGCCATACAAAAGACTATAAACATTAAGGGATCATCGTAAATAATATAAGTAAATAATATAATTAGTAGATCTTACAAAATACTTTGATATCATAAGCACTCATATGACACCTAAACACTAATACACCACCTAAACATTCGAACATTGATACAAAAACTTAAACACTAATGGGTCACCTTAAATAGCATAATTGACAATCGAGATACTTTAAACATTAACAAAAAAACCGAAATCCTGATATGAAACCCTCAAAACTATAATGAAACCTTACAAACTAGTGGGTCACTTTACAAAACACAATTGGAATGCCTAAATATTAATATGTCATCCTAAACAATCATACGATACCTAAACACTCAAACAACGATATGATGCCCTAAACATTGACTTGCCATCTTATACACCACAATTACAACACCTAAACTATATTACAACACCTAACATTAATTTAACATGTATTAGGGTTCGATTGGTATAAATGATTCCAAATCTAGCCCTAACACATGTTCAAATGTCACATTAGGTGTATTAGGGCTCAATCAATAGAAACATGGGCAAACTAATACTTGACACTCAAATAGGCCACCCTGAAAATGTGGAAAAATGTCGTGTTTTCCATCTTAACGAAAAACACACTGTGTTTTCCATCTTAACAAAAAAAACATTATGGACAGTGGACTGTGTTTTCCATCTTAAGCGATGTGATTAATTATTATCCTATATAGAAAATTTATAACGTACATAAAATACAAAGGGTAAATAGTAGACATTGGATTTCATCCTTTATTTTTGACTAAAATCGAGTGAAAATATTTCCCCCTAAAAAATGCAACTATGCATTTAGTATGATATGTGGTCCCCTCACTCATGATTGGTGATAACATTTTTTTAATCCAAATATGAATGTTATAACTATATATCTAGATGTAGATGGAAAAAATAGAGATTGTTGAACATTGTAGAGAAAATTAAATGTTGAATCAGAACTAGGAGAGAACGATCACAAGGCTTCAAGTCAAAGAATTCAAATTTTTAATAATGTTTATAACGAAAATAATATATTTGCATTGTTATGTATGCTTAGTAAACCTAGAAATCATGTGTAAGCTAGTGTAACATCTCCATTTTAAGATACTAGAACAAGGGAAATTTTTTTTTATATAAAACGTTCTCTGTTATGAATTATATAATTCAAACACACGTTCAAGTTTTAATAATTGTTCTCTACCCAAACAATACAGTTTGGAACACACAATTTCCTTTTAAAACTAATGTTCTCTGTTCACATATTTGCAATATGGAACACACATTCAGTGCCATTCAATCTTATAACAGATTCTATATGCTGCTGTAAATGACTCGAAGAACTGCCAATCTCCCATTTTCATGGCTCGGAGTTTCAACGATCTCTCATTTCATGACTCGGCAACTACCGATCCTTCATGTTCATTCATGCATAGTATATTATATATACAAGTTCTCTTAACCGTTTCCGGTTATCGAAGTGATCCATTTAAGAAGCCTATCGAATATCATTCTTGATATTCATCGACGTCTGCATATTAAATTAAGTGATTAGGACAACGAACCAAACTTGCGATACTTTGGCCAAAGATTTTCACATGCTTTGCATGATCATATTCTGGATGTGATACACACCAATGGAATACGTCCTTGACTCACTTCACTGTTATCTAGAATGGTCTTTCCTGGTTCCCACCAGGTCCTTTCAATTCAAGGTCGATTCAAACTTCCAATTTCTAACTAGCAATATGCACGAATATAAGAAGGCACTCATGGTGACTAAAGATACGCATGAGACATACGGTGTCGTTCCCCACGACTCCGTGTGTGTGAGTTATCTTTAGTCCTCCTGAGTCACTCCGTATATGTGATCATACTTCTATCCCCACCCAAGAACTTCACATTCACTTTATATGTATTCTTGATGATTTAATTCGGAAGGGCATTGTAATATATCGGCTATAACATTGTGTCGTCATTAAGACCTCGTCTTCATGAAGACACCGTGATGTAGCTGGCGTATGTCAATGTCTACGGAATCCTCCCATCGAGTACACATCCTACTCAAGTGATTTGGATATGATCTTAATATTTAAGATCAACTTTCAAAGAACCATTCACGGTCCTTTATCCTCGTTCCCGTTACAGTTGTATGTAGCTAAGAGAGACTAAATCCATCTTCTAGCTTGCTATGCATCTTCTCCTTCATACCGAAGGGTTGCATTTTCTCTACTTGGTTCTCTTCTTAATCATTGGATTAAGCAGCCCGTTACCGACGGACGTGATAAGTTTAACCTATTAAACTTAACCAAGTTTTTCACAACTGTAACTAAATTCAGAATTCCAGCTTATTAGACGTCATTTAAACGAGGTCTAATTCCCAATAAATGTATTCATTTATTCTCCTTAACCTTACATAGTTAAGGTCCATTAGCCCTGGATATATTTATCCCATATCCTTTCTTTCTGAATTTAACATACGAGGCTATTAATGGAGTTCGAAAACGAAGTTCGGTTACTCCTAAGTTAATTGATATTCCTTAGCTTCCACGCTAATCCTGAATACCTATCAGTTATGGAATCATATTCTTCCTAATCCCTTTTAATGTCAATTAAAAATTCATCTTTACCCAGTATGAACTAATTGCACATTTCAACTTAAAAGTTGCATTTAGGTAAGAATAGATATCAATTTATTTTTAATCCATCCAAGGAAAATTGAGTAAATCCAAATCAAGAAATAACATTATATTTCAAAATTAATCAACAATATCAAACTGATATAGTTATTAAAATATCACACTTGTATTTGTATTCATCAATCCATTCCATAATCCGTACATCCGCCAATCCAACTCGATTAGACTTTGTTTATATTAAACATCATTACAACTCATAGATAGAAGAATGTACTTTCTTCTTTTCACAATTCCTCGTAGAGGAATAATAACTAACAAATACAATTCATCTTATGACAATCAAAAGAAGCATCGAAAACAGCCATGTCTTCGTTCTAATCAAATTCCATTTGCAAAATTTCTTGCAGGTCGAGTTCATTGGGCCCAGGCATATTAAGCACTTGTCATTAAAATGAGGTGCTTCTAATTAAGCTGAATCAATAAAAGAACCACCTTTTATGAAACGCATGATATGAACATCAATCAAGAATTAAACATCAAAAGAAAGGACATGACATCAACTGAACCATCTAAATACCATCCCAATCAGCCAAAATTGCTGTCCTATTTCCCACATAGCCATACAAGCAATTTCCTTCAAAGTTCAGTTACAACATTTGTAAAGTTTAGGAACACAAGTAGCATCTTCTTTGTTATAAGATAATTGTTATCCTTTCCATCCCTTTCATTAATAATAAATGCAAAGGGTAAAAACTAAGCGAAATGTAAACCAATTACTTTCCTTTCATTCATGAATCTCATTTGATTCCAAGCAATCAAGTATGCAGACGAGAAAGCAAACAACAATAAATATAGTTACTTATACCCAAGTAATTACAAAATTCGTTCCTAAGCGATTACTGATTTCAAGCGTATGAGAGAAGAAAAGATCATTTTCCCAAGTTATCCATCCACATTCCTATTCTTTCCTCATGGTTGTCCTAAAATTGAATCCAAGCGAGACACAAATCAAGATAACGATTCGAGTGAAACTTACAAAATCCATTTGGAATTCACTTTCCAGCAGCAAGAATAATTTCATTCATAATCGGCTTTAAATGAAAACAAGGAAGAACTTATCATCCTTATCGATACTTCATTTAATTCCGGCTCATACGAATGCCATAAACAGGTTAGTAAAATATCGTATTCATCGAGAGAACAAACGGTATAAAGATGCATACTATGTACTTGCTGTACTAGAAGATTCCATACTTCTTTCACTGTATTTTTAACCAAATAAACAGTTATACAGACTAAGTAATCACTTATTCACATGTCCTTCTATATCCATGAACGCATATAGTTCATAATAACAATTTGCACATTGGTGTTACCTACAATGAAGACCAATTTATAATGTACAAGAAAGTTCTATTGCTATTTCCATAATTCAAACAACAAGAAGAGAAGAATTCATTCCTGTAACCTTTCAATAAGAAAACAACCATTTTCTTCAAACTCAACAAGAATTATTCAGATCGATTTCATTTCTTGATAAATGACTGTGCAAAATCAGAATCTGCATGAAACAATTAAATATTCCATTTGTATCACGAAAACACAAGCACTCTGGAAAATAATCTAAATACCGCTGTCACTTCCAACAATCCGAACTTATAAAGTTCAATAAACCCAATTACTGTTTCTTTCGAAATCTAAAACAACAGAGAAAGGAAGAACTCGTTTCCCTATAATTTCAGTAAGAAACAATCATTTGCTCATAATGAAATAAAAACACCCAAATCGAGTTCCCTGCCAACAAACATTTCTATCCGAAATCCATTTTTCAAGTTCATAATGATATGCAGAACTTCAGAATGCAATAATCAGTTATCAATACCTCTATCAAGGCAAACCCGCATAGGGTGTTAAATGCGTAAGCCTGGTACAGTCAAGACAGACCCAAACAGCCAAACAAATTTCCATGTTTTTCTTCCTTTGTATAGCAATCCAAAGTCAAGTGCGTTTTTACGGTGACAGTCTGAGTTAGAAGATCAACCGCATCCATAAAACACTATAAAATCAAATTTCCATCACAGCAAGAAGACAACATAATTCATTCATTGCACAGAAATACAAAGCCAATTTTGTATTCGTGTCCATAGTCCGAACAAGAAGACCGAACAACATCAATAAAACACAACAAAATCATCCTACCCTCACAGCAAGGATAAACACAATTCATTAATAAGTTCAGAAGAAAAAACAGTTGCCTTCTCCTACTTTCACGAACACCCAAAACGTATTCGTTCCTTTCTCTTACAAAAAAAAGCATAGCAATAATAATATCACTATCATTTCCCTCTAACCGAGCTCGTAATGCTCAAATTAAACTCAAATGCTAGTTTCTTTAAAATCCAAAAATGTTATTTCCTTCAAAACCCAAAACAACAGAAGGAAAAGGATCTTATTTCCTTTTAAAAAATTTAGTAAAGAAACAACTTCAAACAACTCACACAGCCTGTAGAGATTTCATCATTCAAGTTCATATAGCAAAAGAACGATTGCATAGCAATGAAAACAACTCATACTACCTGTACTGTTTTCATATAAACATTAACAGAGAATACCTATTTCGAATTCTCAAAACTGTCAGACAAACCCACACAGCAAGTTCGTATTTCCAACTCAAATTTATGCAAAGACAGATCAAATCACAACAGCAAGAAAACGATTCTACCCAATTCATTTCCACAATGACAACAAAATCGAATAAACCCAAAACCCAAGAGTAGGGTTGTTTTAATGAGATGCTTAAATAAAGCAAGTGTTTTAAAGAGAAGGGCTTAACATGCCTACAAATTCTTCCTCGAAACTCGAAGAAAACCGCGTCTACAGAAGGTGTTTCCTTCCACGGCGACAACACGAGCTTCCCAACAATCACCTTCCTCTACAGGCTCAGCAACAACCTCCGATTTCCAAAGAAACAGTGATAAAAACCAAATGAAACTGGTTCGACTGAACCAAGCAAAAACCAAATGCAGAGCAACTTCTCAAAAATCCGAACAACACAATGAACAATCAAAAATTCCTCCATACTCTTTCCAAGGCGAGCTGGTCGCGAAGACCGAGAAATTAATTGCATTAAAGGGTCTGCCTTTTCCCTATTTTCTCATGCCACCGCCGACTTTGGTTGGCGAACCATCAAGTTCGAATTTGCATGCAAAACCAAGTTTAGTGCATAACTAACTAGATACCTCTAGTTTTTCCCCATGTTCCTTGAAAATGGCGATGTCCACGTAAGGACTTCACATTTATTGCCATTAAACACCCTTTCATCCTTATCCTTTCCCATGGGTCAATCGTCTCCCCCTAGCTTAGGATAAATTTAGGATTCATAATAGTGTTCGACCTAGGTCATAGCCTAGTCTTTAGGTTAATAGAACTTAGGTCTATTTTCACCTTTTATATACAATTTAAAAATCCACTTAGGATAGTAGTTTAGGATGTAAGGTAGAACTTAGGATTAGATTAGGATCTAATTTCCCCTTAGCATCTAACACATAATCAATCAACTTCCAGTCAAGTCTTCCCGACTGACTTCCAATTTCAACACTGTGCAGGACATTTCGTCCTTCGTTAAACATACCAGAGCCACCCGTATCCAGGCATTTCTCGCCTTACGAGGTCTCACGTTATGATAGTGTATGGTTCGTGAATCGAACCTTTTCCGTTGGCATCTATGTGCCAACCTGTTTCATCCTATGTCAGTGCTTTGCACATTTATATCAACCTTGATCCGGTTTAAGAGTAAATCGACAAGCGATTACAAGAAGGCCACAACATATAGAGTTCGAAAAGCATATCACAATTTGTCGTCACATCAACAAACACAAAAGTAACAATAATCTGTTTTCCCATGCAAATAAATTATAGTATGAAAGAATCCAGTTAACAACACATTCCCTTAAGATCAAAATATATATCTTAACATGTTTGCCTTCATTTTAGCGATTCTGACATCAAGAAAGTAATCACCATGATAACTTACAAAAATCGGGCGTTACATTCCTCCCTCCTTAAAGAATCATCGTCACCGATGATCGGATTAAACAAATCAAGGAGTTCCTAGGACAAAGTTCGGTTATTGTCCTTCCATTCATAAGTTCATACCAAAAAGCAGATTCACTCCTAAAAACAACATTTTAAGACAACGATCAATAGACTAATAATTGTCTAAATTTGGTAGAATTATCAGTTTTTGAATTTCAAATTTGATTAAATAAATGTGGAAAAGTAGATCTAATTTCTTGAGATTTTCCCAAGTTGCACTTTCTTTGATGAACTAGTCCCACTTTGGACCTTACATTGATTCACTTTACGATTTCTTAACTATAAATGGTGAGTTCTCGGCACTCAAATGGGCTTAACCACGATTATTCTTGGGTCTTGGACTGTAAGGAATTCGAATTCAGCACATGTGATAAATGCATCACGTATTTCTTAAGCAAAGAAATATGAAAAACATCATGCATTTGAGACAAAGCGGGAGGTAATGCTAGACGATAAGCTACGGGGTTGATTATTTCAACAATTTCAAAAGGTCCCACGTATCGCGGTGACAACTTGGCAGCCTTGCCAAAAGTTATTGAGCTCTTTTTCGGCTTTGTTGGTCGTTAAATAGGACTTTTAAGAAGAGCAACAGTCAGGGGACAAGAAGTCCCTCCTCTTTAATGGGAGAGGTTCCCTTATTCAGAAACGAACCTATTTACAAATATACAAGATATGATTTTGTGATTGAACTTGGATATGACTAAAGTGTTTTCTATAAAGATCATCGATTCTGAAAGGGTGAGGAAAGGGAATATGAGGATGAGCGAGAAAAGCAACATGCGAGAATTATAGATAACGAATAATTCTTTATGTATACGAAGTTGCGGTGAGTTTAAACAAGATCATTCGCATCGTATGAATAAGATGAAACTTAAAGACACAAAGTTCTGTAAATAACATCCTTCAAATTCATTAATCAAGGACACAAAGTTCCTTCTTGGTTATATAAGATCGCTGTGCTTGCAAAATTTGGAAAAGTATGCAATCAGAGAGACTAACAAACTAGAGACAAAATGATCTTCACAACATTTAAAAGAAAGCTTAGGGATAACAGAGATCGGATAGACAAAGAATAGAAAGCCCTTTTGTATTGATTTCTTTTCGATCTATTTACACTTTCAGAAAATATGCCAAGTTCTTCCTCCTCTAGAATGGCGTAAAGAAGGCCATTATATAGCTTACAAATCAGTTACTCTTCGTAACCGTTTCTTTTAACTAAAGAATAGTTAAGAACCACCAATCACGATACCTCGAACTCATTACAAAGGAAAACAAAAAAAGAATGGGAAGAAGAGAGAAGAATGGGGAAGAAGACAGGTGGCGATTCTTTGGGAGGGACCCACTGACTTCAAAATCCATTGCTGCCTGAATTTCTTTAACGCCTCAGCTATGTCTCTTCCATGAGGGACTGACATGTTGGCTGTGGCCGAGTCCAAAATCAAAGACACTTCTCCATCTCTTTATCAAACTCGGCGTGAGTATGATAATCTTTATTTGCTTCTTGATGGCGAGATTGAAGAGAGCGATTTCCTTCATTTTTCTTTAGAGATGGAGCTTTCCTTGAATAAATTATCTTTTACAAAAGATCTGAACCGAGCTTTGATCTTTTGCGAGGAAAGGCGCACGGAAGTTTCATCCTGAAGATGACAGTGTATATCTTTGAAAACTAAGACAACCAATGTCTTGAAAGATTTGCCCTTCTGCTAGCTGTTCTTCAGTTCTCCCAAAGCCTCCTCTAGGACTTTGATCTTCCACTCCACACTGTAGACCCAGGACTTTGTCAGATTGTCCTTTACATCATTAAAAACTTTACTCGCTAGTAAAATGTTCTCATCTGCCTGTCCCATGAGTCGGAGGTCTCTATGCAACTACTCGAGTTTGAGCTCCTTATCCATGATATTGATAGTGGAGGAGAGCTTGAGTTGCACATTTCTCACCTTTTGTGGAGTTTGAAAGCTTCATCGATGAAGGTTAATCCAGCCCAACAAGCATGTCGTCCACCATGGCTTGATAATAGCTCTGCCATAGATAGAATACTTGTGCATATCTTTAATACTCGCACTTCATCTTGGCTTAGAATTACGGGAGGTGGGAGAGCGATCAATGGGGTAGGGTCCAAAGCGTGTCCTTAGACAAAAGAGACTTGATGAAACACGTGAGAACTTGGGCTGTTCTTCCAACTGTTCAATAGTTTGCTGCCCTTTCTCTACCCTCCCAATGACTCTTGTGGATGTTTCTGGAGGTTGTGGATCTCACCTTCGGGAGTAGACTCTCCCATTGGAATCCTCGAGAGCTCTAAATTAGACGCCTACAAGTCCTCCTCGATTTGTGCATTGTAGGCTTAGCAATTTCCAATAATTGCTGACCACTGAGCATCGAGATACTATCACGGAGGTGGTTTTGGCCCTTTTAGCATGAGAAGGAGTAGTACCTAACAAGGCCGCCACAGCATCAAAATTTGGTCCTGAGCTTTGAGAGGAAAAACCCCTCTTCCTTTTGTCGACCAAAGGTTGCACCCACGCAAATGAGGAAGAGGAATCAGCAGGAGGGGCGAGGGGACCAAGAGACAAAGAGCTCATGACGCTCAAGGTCTGCGCAGCTGTTGACTCGAGTTGAGAGGTGAGTGGGGCACTTGGGGCAATTGCGGCAGAAGAGTCAACATCACCTGGAAGCTCAGTGCTCTGGACTTCTTTGTCCTTATCCGCTGGATCTTCGGGAGCATTTGTGGGAGGCGGCACTTCGCTTTCTTCGCTTTCAATGAGAATAATGATGTTCTCGGCCTATAGGCAACTCTGCTGTTTCCTTTGAGGTCACTTTACGCAAGCTCCTTCTTAACCTCCTTGAGTTTCTTACGTACACTTGAGTGGATGAAGGAGGGGGTGGAAGGCTGCGGGTCCTTGAGTTGATGAGGCGGGAGGGTCTTTACCGGTGTTTCCGACCTTGGAATAGATGCTTCTCTTCTTGATGTTGAAGCATCCTTAGAAGAGATTCTCTGAATGCCTTCGAACTCTCGAACTTTCCTATCAAACCGGACCTTAGTCACGACTAAAAGCTGAGCAAGGATCTCAACCGAGATCGTCCCTCTCTTTCTGTTCCAATCCAAGTCCTCTAAAGGACTGTGCTTAACCACATTTTCATACTCATATGAGTATAGATCGAGTTGTCATCTTTTAGTCCTTCAGAACTTGATATAGGCCGAGTTCTTCAATTAATTGCAAGGAGAATCTGCCATAGTGCCTCCTTCTAGCCTCAAAATCATCAGCCCAATCAGCCCAATAGTCTTTTGTATCAGCTCTATGATGATAGAATATTTTGATGTTACGCTTGATGAACCTCTTCAAGTCGAAGCAAGTCCTTGGCTTAAAGAAGTGAACAGTGATGGTCACGGGGTTCTTTCTACATTACAGTGCATCTAGGGCTGTTTTACGGTATAATTTCCCAAAGAAATGGGAAGCGTAAACCAGTGATCCTCTTATCCTGCAAGTTTTGTGCAATTTGTCTAATTTCCCGCATATTTCTATCAAGGCCATCTTATAATTGCAGAACATGGGAAGCCTCGGAGAGGAGTTCCCTCATGCAAGTGAAGCTTTGATATAAGAGAATTTCTGAAGCTGGATGAAGTAAGCACTTTGTAGTGCGATATCGATTCATGGCTTCGTCGGAAAATCTCTGGCAGTGTCACCTTCAAGCGGCTTGACCACGTACATGGTGAAAGCGTCATTGACCCTTCTAAAATTATGATTCTTTGGTCTCCGGGGTGAATGCTGCGGGCGATAGGCATATCTTGGATCATCTTTGTGAGCATTATGTAAGAGAAACCAAACCACTTTGCCTTGATCTTTGCCAGTGTACATCGAGTGCGAAGTCATATAGAATTTCTTCGTTTGCTGCACGTTGGACACTGCTCTGCCAAATTCATACTGATGATCTCTGCCCAGTTGATATTTTACATTCCCTCGCACACAATGTTGATGAGCGGGCACATCCAGAAATGGAACTCATTGGTGGAGGGCAAGCCCATAACCCGAGCTAGCAAGATTATGAAGTCGACAATTCTTCATTGAAGTCTACTCGGATTAGGGTTTTGGATAGGTGAGATGTTCCCTTCTTAGGGTTCTTTAGCTTGAGGACTTCGCCACTCGTGCTTTGTATTTGTCAGCTTTGTCTTGATCGAACAGAGCACATGCTTGATCCCGAGAGACGACTATGGCATTATCCATTTACGGGATCCTTAGAGCGGTGCCCGATGGCGCGACATCTAGCTTGCGATGAGTTCCCGTGTACATTTGTCAATTCACTCGAAAGCGGGTCGAAGTGAGCTCCGCATGAAAACACGGTATCGTATCGCACTGCATCTTGAGATCGGGAAACTTCGATGAAATCCAAACCGCTATCGTGAATCATCATTGCCATTGGTGTAGGGTTTGCATCTGCCACCCTCACCCAAAAATCACCGAAGTCAAGATCTTTGAGCTTCACTGTCCCCAATATTGGGAGCAGCAGATTCTAGTGCCGATATTTGTTCTGTCCCTAGAATTTGATCTTCATACTGATAGTAATTGAGAGAGAGAATTGTAATCTAGACTTGGGAAGGAATTGCAGTAGGGAACGGGTATGTGCGCGGGAAATTAGATTGCGGGGTTCGAGCAAAAGATAGCAAGGAAGCAGTGTGAGAAATGCAAAAGGAGGTATGCCCATTATATAGCCATTTTGGAGAGAGAAAGGTGATCAATGCGCATTAAATTCATATCTATCAGTTTGAAAAATGACATATTCGGTAGAGCGGGAAAAACTAAGTATGAATGGCATTTGGTTCGCTTGGGATATGTGAGACGCGAATGCGTGAAACACGCGGCTCGGCCGATTCGGGTGAAACAGGGAGAAGACACACATGCATTTTTGGGACATTTGGGGCCAACGCCGCGAAGTCGCGGTTCGGGTGCTTCAGCCGAAAATGGAACACTTTTGCCCATTTGAAGTTGGGACATTTGGGATGAAAAAGTGCGAAGTAAGCGGTTCGGGTGTTTCGGCCGAAATTTGAACAACTTGCACTTTTTGACTTGGGACATTTGGGACAAAAAGTTCCAAAGTACGCGACTCGGCCGGTTTGGGCGAAAATGTTACAATAGGTCCGGAGAAGTTTGGGACATTTGGGACGAAAAAGCGCTTGAAGTCACATGCGGTTCGGTGTCTCGGCCAAATTGGAACAACTTGCACAATTAACTTTGGGACATTTGGGACAAAAAGTTCCGACGGGCCCGAAAATGGAACAACTTCGTGGAAATCGGCCGATCGGGGAACAGAACGCACTTCGGAACTTGGGACATGCGGGACAAAAATGTCCGACAGGCCCGAAAAACATACAAAATGACCCAAAACTACGGATTTTCTCAATTTCATGACTTTTTCACACTACCAGCTCGACAGAAAAGACACTTAAACTCGAATTTTTTTGAAAATGACTTCAAGAGCAAGGGGGAATTTTGAGTGGACAACAGCTGGCTCCTTCTGGGGATGACTTGGCATGAATTCAAGGAATGAGACAAGGCAAGAACTTAGAAAAACTCAGGGGAAGCAGACCAGTACCTTATCCATTGGGAAAGGGAGTCAAAAGCAGACCAATACGAGAGGACAACACACCAAAACAAAAGGAGAAAGGAAACACACCAAAAAAAGAAGCAAAACATACGGAATATACAAAGGGACTCCCTAGTCACCTATGACGTGAACAACTTGAGATACGCCCACTATAAGGAAGTGGGAGAGGAGAACCATCCATGTAATCAAGGTAGAAAGAATTCTTACCCGTGAAAGTGTCGATCTTGAAGGTCAGAGCGAAAGGGAGTCAAACTTTCCATGGCTGCCCACGAGGTTCATGCCTTTTATCCCATAACAGAGACACGGTGTCTCCAACTTGGAAATCTCTCGAACTGGCTTTCTTATCGAACAGGACCTTTACCTTACGCTAGTGAACAGATATCCTATCAAAGCAACCACCAATCTGTCCTCATTCGGTTTGTGCGGTACATAATTCTCTTATCCAAAACATCTCTCGAAACTAGTATCTTGAATGGCCTTCATCAGGGTGCAAGGTGGCGGTTCCACTATTCTTTGGAAATTGAGCTTCTACCCCATATACCACTTGGAAAGGAGACATTCCAATAGCTCTCTTTGGTGTAATCCTATCTGCCCAAAGAGCATCATAGAGCTTCTTGTGCCAGTTTCGTTGAGACTCATTGACTAACTTCCTTATAATAGTCACCATATTTTTGTTAGTGGATTCTGCTTGCCCATTTCCTTGGGGGTAATAATCTGAAGAATGAGCCAGGGAGATGCCATACCCGTGGCAAATCTATTATCTCGAGTTAAAGAGAAATTGAAGCATTATCTGTCACAATCTTGTTGGGTACACCATACCTTACCAAGATGTTCTCTTTTATAAAGCTGCACACTACTTGAAGTGGTGCTCTTAAGCTGGAATAACTTCTACCCATTTGGTGAAATAATGCATGGCGATTAGTACATGAGTGTGACCAGCACTAGAAGTAGGATTAAGTGTACCAATGAATTCCAAACCCCACTTTGTTGAAATGGTTCCTCAATCACAATTGGCTTGAGAGGCAAAGAAGCCAATTTAGGTCTTCCCACAAATGTCTGACAAGCTTCACATTTATCAACCCACTTGGATGCATCCCTAAAAAGGTGGGCGATAATATCCTCCACGGAGTATCTTATGAGCAAGATGACCATTGATGAATAGTGCCCTCCACAAGCCTGATCATGAAAAGCCAAGAGTAGCCTTTTTCTTGTTCCTTGTCCACACATTTCAAAAATCTTCCATCTATTCCCCGTTTAAACAAGGTGTTTTCCCACAACACGTATTGTACTGACCTCAATTTAACAGTCCTCTTTTCTTTGGCAGTTAAATGAGAGGGGCATTCCCCATAGGTGAGAAAATGGGTGATGTCAGCATACCATTCATCAACTGAGCTAAGGAATAGAACGGTAGGAAGGTCAACTTTCTCCTCCAGCAACTCATGTTTGGCTCCTTCAGCAATGAGCTCACAAAGGCCTTTTCCACGAACCAGCTTGGTCGGTTTGATGTCAATGTCATACTCTTGGACCTTAGCAACCCAGTTCCCTCTCTTGGATCCAAATTCTTGTTGTGTGAGAATCGACTTGTGATTTGTATCAGGACCAATACCATGGAATGAGAGTTGAGGATGTAAAAGCAAAAGCTGAGCGGCTTTAACCACTTTGCAAGCATGTTTCTCCATCATGGTGTATTTCAACTCATGATCTTTCAGAATATAGCTCATGAACGCAATTGGGAGCTCATGCTCGTTAGAGTCTTCTTGAGTCAAAACGAAGCTAAGGTATTATCTGTGGCATAACAATAGATAATAAAATCTTTGCTGAAATCAGGACAGGGTAAAATAGGAGTTTTAGCGATAGCTCTCTTGATACCTTCAAAGGATTCCTTTCCTTCAGAAGACCAACCAAATGTTTGCTTCCCTTTCATCATCTGAGAAATATTCAAAGTTAACTCTGCAAAATCAGGGATGAACCTTCTTAAAAAATTGATCTTACCAAAGAAAGAGTGCACGCCCTTTTTACTTGTTGGGAGAGGAATTTGCTGGATAGCTTGTACTCATTCAGGATCAATCTTAATACCATCTTTGGAAACGATGTGCCCTAATAATTTTCCCTCTGTGACACAAAAGACAGATTTTTTAGGGTTCAGAGAGATCCCATGCTCTCTGCATCTCAGCAGAACTTTTTCCAAGTGGTCGAAATGATCTGCCCTTGTTTTAGAAAACACAGTCAAGTCATCAAGGTATATGACAATACACTTCCCTTTCAAACTTCCAAAAGCCAGGTCCATAGCTCTTTGAAAAGTGGCGCCAGCATTAATGAGCCCAAAAGGCATCCTCTTGTAAGCGAAGGTACCCCAAGGAGTAGTGAAAGTTGTCTTGTGTTGATCTGCAGTATCAACCTCTACCTGATTGTATCCCGAGAATCCATCGAGCATGGATAACATTTCAGACCCTGTTACTGCTTGCAAGACCTGGTCCATCATGGGTAAAGGGTAATTATCCTTCAAGGAAGCCTGATTCAGATTCCTGAAATCTACACAGATGCGGATCTCACCATTTTTCTTCCTAACAGGCACAATATTTGCAATCCATGTTGAATGGTGAATGGGAAAAATGATTTTAGCCTTCAACAACTTCTGAATTTCCTGAAAGATGGTGTCAGCTATTTTGGGATTATCTTTGCCTCATTTACCTTACCTTAAGAGGTTTAATTCCTGGTTTGAGAGGAATAGAATGCTGCATATCTTTTGGCTTGAAGGCTTTTAGATCCTCATAAGAATAAGCAAGAACATCCTTATACCTCCTTAGAAGATCAATTGCTTTTCTTCTTTCATCTGTCGTGCAACATTTTCCAATATTCACTAGCCTAGGATCAGTAGAACTCCCAATATTGATTTTGTCATGCTCAGCTGATTGTTGAGGTCTAGTAGAAGCCCTAGACTTCACATACCTGTCATGTTTATCAAATAGTTCCTCTAAACTTACCAATCCTTTAGGAATCTTATTCCCCTTGAGTTTAATGCACCCATCCTGATCTGTTTCTTCTCCTTGGGTGACTGCTTTGTCAGAAGGCACATTTTCACGAGGTAGGTTGTCGCTTCCTTCGAAATATAGCTGTTCGAAATTACCCTTGAGTTCGAGGAAAGAGAGAAAATGCTGATCATCATTGAAACCTTGCCGATTATTGGCATTATCAGTACACTAGGTCGATGGATCATCTCAATAGTGAACTTGTCTTGAGAGAAATCGGGGTGAGGAATCAACGGTGACCACAGAGACAGGCTAGTGAATCAGCCTGTTGTTCTTTTCTCTAGTCTTGCTTTGATAGAGAAAGCATCAAGGAATTCAATGGAATCCCAAACCCGATTCCGGTAATGTTTGACCTTCCATTTTTACTTGAAAGAGGTTTCGACTGTTTTACAATCAACTCTGCATCACCATGAGCGAGAAGATTCTTCGCACCTTGTTCTTTGGCCACTTGCAATCCGAGAATGAGAGCCTCATACTCTGCTGTATTATTGGTATTCTCGAACTGCAACTTGAATGAAAAGGGGTGTAGGCTTCCTTCAGGTGACACCAGTAGGACACCAGCTCCAGAATCAGCTGAGGAACAACTTCCATCAAACTCTAAAATCCAGACCCCATTAGGATCTTTAGGAGACATTTTGGGGGGTCGGATTTCATCAGGGGACATAATCATGTAGTTACCATGCCCCATATCCTCGTAGAGTATTTGTGCTTTAGGATCATCCGTTTTCTGCACAATATACTCAGACTGCTTCTCAGGCAGCAACTTCTTCATGTGTCCATTGACAGGTATGAGTGCATGTGACCAGTCCATTTGGATTTCCCCACCCACGTCCTTACAAAAGTTCCTACTTAACAACATCCCGTATGAAGGGGGAATATCTGCCACTAAGATGGTAGCCAACACTTTCTTCTCGGGTAAAGCAGCAAAAGCTACTTGTGCATCTTTAATCCTTCCGACCAGGGGCACTTCCTTACTCTCCATAGAGTAACAAGATCCGTAAGTGCGAGTGAGAGTCAGGCCTAAAGCATGAGCTACTTTAGCAGGCATCACATTATCTGAGGCTCCGGAATCTATGACACAATTACTGAGCCTATGACCAGCTATAAGAAGTGTTACATAAAAAGGCTTGATTTTGTCATTAGGCGAGGTGACAGCGGCTACCAGACTAGGCTGTGGTGCAGAAGGAGGAGTGGGAAAAGGCCTTTAGAGGTGGTCTTAGAGTGGGAATTGACAAAGTGGATCATTTTAGCAAAAGCTTTGGGATGGGTTTGATAATACTCAGCTTCTGAGATTTGGACCTTGGTCTTTTTCAGGTGATCAACAATATCAAAGGATCCAGAAGTGGACGGGCCATCATCATTCAGTCCTCTAGGCTTATCAACTTTAGGAGAGAAAGAAGAAGCAACTTTAGTAGTAGGATTGATAGGACTTACCTTTGGCGTAGATGAAGTAGGGATAGGAGATCCTCTTACGCAATTACGGGAATAGTCACCGATTGCTCCTTAGATTTCTTGATGGGCTGTGTCACTTTCTCCCTCTGATTTGTCTGTTCTCGAATCATGACAGCGAATGATTTGCTATTCATGTCTGCTACTACTTCATCATAATCATCTCCATCATCAATGCCTTCAGTGGTGAAGAAATTAACTCGAGATCCCTCAAGTTCATCTGCTTCATCATCAACTTCTTCCGCAAACTCCTCGCAAGCTTCATTATCTCCATCATCATCTGGTTCTTCCACTTCACAGGTCGCATTGACAGGGACTTTAACAGGAGGTCCTTCAAGTGCTAATCTTGTTTGAGAAGCAGGCAAATGATTTCTGGGCTGAAAATTCCTCCTTGGAACGTCTGCATAAGGAGCGTGCTGAGCCAATTGTTTCTTTATAGCAATAAGATCATTCGCAAGTTTCTGAACTAATGGATCAGTATTAGGTCCAGGGGTGGAAGAGGAAGAAGCAGCAGACTTAGATTTGGAAGGGTCTCTTCTCAACTTCCCTGACATGATCAAGTCATCCTCGATACTAACAGCGAGGGTTTGATCCTCGACCAATGTTGCGAGATTAGCCCTTCTTAGTGCATAACTAACTTTGGGCGATTGAGCATTTAGGAAGAAACATTTTTGAATTTGATCAACAGGTCGGGTAAGCTGCAGAATTTTATTGATCAATTTGTTGAATCGGGCCACAAATTCTCTCATGGGCTCTTGTGAATCTTTCTTTATCTGAGAGATTTGGGCTAGCAAGGCATGTACATCTTCTGCCGGCTTGAAACAGTTTTCGAACTGAGTTCTCATTGTGTCCCAGTCGGTGATAGCACCAGCCGGAAGGTGGTAGAACCAATCAGCAGCATTATCTTGTAACGTCTCAACGAATAGCCTTATAGAGATGTCTTCATGTTCGACTCCCAGAACTCCACATGCAACAATGAAGGCTGCGATGTGTTCATCAGGATGCACTTTGCCATCGCCTTTGAATTTAGGGAAGTTCTTCCGGTTACCTCTGGGTAACTCATGCAAAGGCTGAGTAAGGGCCAGGGGCCCGACACGATGACCCCATGGTAATGGTGCCGCCATTCTTGGAAAAATGGCTTGGAGAGGGACTGCAACACCAGCAAGAATCAAAGCTTGAAGATTAGGGCTAGCTGGCTCTGAAGAAAAACCACCCGTGGGAATTCTGTCTTGAACAGGTGGAGTGCTTGTCGAACGAGTCCTTCTATTTGTTGAAGGGAAAGGAAAACCCTGCTGCTCCAAAAGCTGAAACTGAGAATCTTCAATACCAAGGGCCCTTCTCCCTCGAGTGAAACGCGGAGTCACTAGATCAAAGGATGATCAAAAATTATAGAACTGGAATGCGATTTTCCCCAGCGGAGTCGCCAAAAACTGTTGGTCGTCAAATAGGACTTTTAAGAAGAGCAACAGTCAGGGGACAAGAAGTCCCTCCTCTTTAATGGGAGAGGTTCCCTTATTCAGAAACGAACCTATTTACAAATATACAAGATATGATTTTGTGATTGAACTTGGATATTACTAAAGTGTTTTCTATAAAGATCATCAGTTACGAAAGGGCTGAGGAAAGGGAATATGAGGATGAGCAGAAAAGCAACATGTAGAATTATAGATAACAGAATAATTCTTTATGTATACGAAGTTGCAGTGAGTTTAAACAAGATCATTCGCATCGTATGAATAAGATGAAACTTAAAGACACAAAGTTCTGTAAATAACATCCTTCAGATTCATTAATCAAGGACACAAAGTTCCTTCTTGGTTATACAAGATCGTTGTGCTTGCAAAATTTGGAAAAGTATGCAATCAGAGAGACTAACAAACTAGAGACAAAATGATCTTCACAACATTTAAAAGAAAGCTTAGGGATAACAGAGATCGGATAGACAAAGAATAGAAAGCCCTTTTGTATTGATTTCTTTTCGATCTATTTACACTTTCAGAAAATATGCCAAGTTCTTCCTCCTCTAGAATGGCGTAAAGAAGGCCATTATATAGCTTACAAATCAGTTACTCTTCGTAACCGTTTATTTTAACTAAAGAATAGTTAAGAACCGCCAATCGCAGTACCTCAACTCATTACAAAGGAAACGGAAAAAGAATGGGAAGAAGAGAGAAGAATGGGGAAGAAGACAGGTGGCCAGTCACTGGGAGGGACCCACTGACTTCAGAATCCGCTGCCTGAATTTCTTTAATGCCTCAGCTATGTCTCTGCCACGAGGGACTGACGTGTTGGCCGTAGACTGAGTCCAAAATCCAAGACACTTCTCCATCTCTTTATCAAACTCGACGTGAGTATGATAATCTTTATTTGCTTCTTCAATGGCAGATTGAAGAGAGCAGATTTCCTTCATTTTTTCTTTAGAGATGGAGCTTTCCTTGAATAAATTATCTTTTACAAAATCTCTGAACTGAGCTTTGATCTCTTGCAAGGAAAGGGGCGCACCAGAAGTTTCATCCTGAAGATGACAGTGTATATCTTTGAAAGCTGAGACAACCAATGTCTTGAAAGCTTCACCCTTCTGCCAGCTGTTCTTCAGTTCTCCCAAAGCCTCCTCCAGGACTTTGATCTTCCACTCCACACTTTGTAGACCCGGACTTGACAAATTGTCCTTTACATCATCAAAAACTTTACTCGCTAGTAAAATGTTCTCATCTGCCTGTCCCATGAGTCGGAGGTCTACTTGTCTGCAACTACTCCAGAGTTTGAGCTCCTTATCCATGATATTGATAGTGGAGGAGAGCTTCGATTGCACATTTCTCACCTTTTCGTGGAGTTTGAAAGCTTCATCGATGAAAGTTAATCCAACAACAAGCATGTCGTTCACCATGGCTTCAATAGCTCTGCCATAGACAGAATACTTGTGCATATCTTAAATACTTTGCACTTCATCTTGGCTTAGAATTATAGGAGGTGGGAGAGCAATCAATGGGGTAGGGTCCAAAACTTTGTCCTTAGACAAAAGAGACTTGATGAAACCTGTGAGAACTTGGGCCTGTTCTTCTAACTGTTCAATAGTTTGCTGCCCTTTCTCTACCCTCCCAATGACTCTTGTGACTGTTTCCTAGAGGTTGTGGATCTCACCTTCAGGAGTAGACTCTCCCATTGGAATCTCGAGAGCTCTAAATCGACGCCTTTGTAAGTCTTGCTCGATTTATCTTGTTGTAGGCTTAGCAATTTCCAATAATTGCTGACCACCGAGAGCATCGAGATACTATCCTGGAGTTGGTTTTGGCCCTTTAGCACGAGAAGGAGTAGTACTAACAAGGCCGCCACAACATCAAAATTTGGTCTGAGCTTTGAGAGGAAAATCTCCTCTTCCTTTTGTCGACCAAAGGTTGCACCCACACAAAATAGGAAGAGGAATCAGCGGGAGAGGGCAAGGGGACTAAGAGACGCAGAGAGCTCATGACGCTCAAGGTCTGCGTAGGCTGTTGACTCGAGTTGAGAGGTGAGTGGGGCACTTGGGGTAATTGCGGCAGAAGAGTCAACATCACCCGGAAGCTCGGTGCTTTGGACTTCTTTGTCCTTATCCGCTGGATCTTTAGGAGCATTTGCGGGAGTTGGAACTTCACTTTCTTTGCTTTCACCGAGAACAATGATGTTATCTCGGCCCTATAGGTAACTCTTCTGTTTCCTTTGAGGGTCATTTTCTGCGAGCTCCTTCTTAACCTCCTTGAGTTTCTTACGGTACACTTGAGTGGACGAAGGAGGGTGGAAGTTGCGGGTCCTTGAGTTGATGAGGCGGGAGGGGTCTTTCTTGGTGTTTTCGACCTTGGAATAGATGCTTCTCTTCTTGGTGTTGAAGCATCCTTAGAAGAGGATTCTCTGAATGCCTTCGAACTCTCGAACTTTCCTATCAAACCGGACCTTAGTCCCGACTAAAAGCTGGAGCAACGATCTCGGCCAGTTGTCCCTCTCTTCCTGTTCCAATCCAAGTCCTCTAAAGGAGTGTGCTTAACCACATTTTCATACTCATACGATTATAGATCGAGTTTTCATCTTTTAGTCCTTCAGGAACTTGATATAGGCCGAGTTCTTCAATTAATTGCAAGGAGAATCTGCCATAGTGCCTCCTTCTAGCCTCAAAATCATCAGCACAATCAGCCCAATAGTCTTCTGTATCAGCTCTATGATGATAGACTATTTTGATGTTCTACCCAATGAACCTCTTCAAGTCGAAGCAATTCCTTGGCTTGAAGAAGTGAACAGTGATGGGTTCTTTCTACATTCTGTGCATCTAGGGCTGTTTTACAGGTATAATTTCCCAAAGAAATGGGAAAGTGTAAACCAGTGATCCTCTTATCCCTGCAGGTTTTGTACAATTTGTCTAATTGCCTGCATATTTCTATCAAGGCCATCTTATCATTACAGAACATGGGAAGCCTCGGAATAGTGCCCTCATAGCAATGCAAGCTTGATATAAGAGAATTTCCTAAACTGGATGAAGTAAGCACCGTAGTGCGATATCGATTCATGGCTTTGTCAGAAAATCTCCTGGCAGTGTCACCTTCAAGCAGCCTGACCACGTACATGGTGAAATCGTCATTGACCCTTCTGAAATTATGATTGCTGGTCTCCAGGGTGAACTGCAGGTAGTAGACATATACTGGATCATCTTTGTGAGCATCTATGTAAGAGAAACCAAACCACTTTGCCTTGATGCTTTACCAAAGTGTACATCAGGTATGAAGTCATATAGAATTTCTTCATTTGATGCACGTTGACCAGTGCTTTGCTCGCCAAATTCGTCTGATGATCTCTGCCCGAGTTGATATTTTGCGTTCTCTCGCACACCATGTTGATGAGCGGGCACATCCGAAATGGAACTCATTGGTGGAGGGCAAGCCCATAACCCGAGCTAGCAAGATTATGAAGTCTGACAATTCTTCATTGAAGTCTTGCTCGATTAGGGTTTTGGATAGGCGAGATGCTCCCTTCTTAGGGTTCTTTAGCCGAGGACTTCGCCACTCGTGCTTTGTATTTGTCATCTTTGTCTTGATCGAATAGAGCACTGTGCTTGATCCGGGATACGACTATGGCATTATCCAGTGGGATCCTCGAGCAGTGCTAATGGCGGCGATCTAGCTTGGCGATGAGTTCCCCGTGTACATTTGTCAATTCGCTCGAAACGGGGTCGAAGTGATCTCCACATGAAAGCACGGTATCATCACACTGTACCGAGATCGGGAAACCGCCAGCAAAAGCCAAACCGCTATCGTGAATCATCTGTGCCATTGGTGTAGGGTTTGCATCTGCCACCCTCGCCCAAAATCACCGAGTCAAGATCTTGAGCTTCACTGTCCCCCAATATTGGGAGCAGAGATTCTAGTGGCGAAATTTGTTCTTGTCCCTAGAATTTGATCTTCATACTGATAGTAATTGGGAGAGAGAATTGCAATCTAGACTTGGGAAGGAATTGCAGTAGGGAACGGGTATGTGCGCGAGAAATTAGATTGCGGGGTTCGAGCAAAGATAGCAAAGCAAGCGGTGTGAGAAATGCAAAAGGAGGTCACTTGTTATATAGCCATTTTGGAGAGAGAAAGGTGATCAATGAGCATTAAATTCATATCTATCGAGTTTGAAAAATGACATATTCGGGTAGAGCGGGAAAAACTAAGTATGGATGGCATTTGGTTTGCTTGGGACATGTGAGACGCGAAGGCGCGAAACACGCGGCTTGGCCGATTCGGGCGAAACAGGGAGAAGACGCACAAATGCATTTTTGGGACATTTGGGAGGAAAATGCGCGAAGTCGCGGTTCGGTGCTTCGGAAAATGGAACACTTTGCCGTTTGAAGTTGGGACATTTGGGACGAAAAAGTGCGAAGTAAGCGGTTCAGGTGTTTCGGCCGAAAATGGAACAACTTGCACTTTTTGACTTGGGACATTTGGGACAAAAAGTTCTGAAGTACGCGACTCGGCGGTTCGGGCGAAAATGTTACAATAGGTCCGGAGAAGTTTGGGACATTTGGGATGAAAACGCGTGAAGTACGCGGTTCGGGTGTTTCGGCCGAAATTGGAACAACTTGCACAATTAACTTTGGGACATTTGGGACGAAAAGTTCCGACGGGCCCGAAAATGGAACAACTTCGTGGAAATCGGCCGATCGGGGAACAGAACGCACTTCGGAACTTGGGACACGCGGGACAAAAATGTCCGACAGGCCCGAAATACATACAAAATGACCCAAAACTATGGATTTTCTCAATCTCACGACCTTTTCACACTACCACTTTCGGCGAGAAAAGACACTTAAACTCGAATTTTTTTGAAAATGACTTCAAGAGCAAGGGGGAATTTTGAGTGGACAACGTGCTTCACCCGAAGAAAGACCTTCTCTCCCGTTTATAATTCCCGTCAACCCACTTTAAGTCTGCGCAAACTCTTTTGCCTATTGGCACCTCCTTTAGATGTTCCCTAATCATTTTGATTTGTTGTTCCATTTTCATAAGGATCTCGCCCAATTAC
This sequence comes from Taxus wallichiana var. yunnanensis, assembly GCA_018340775.1. NCBI lineage: Eukaryota > Viridiplantae > Streptophyta > Pinopsida > Cupressales > Taxaceae > Taxus > Taxus wallichiana. The sequence continues at coordinate 553,004,643 of CM031234.1, forward strand.
CTCTGTCCTCAACGTTGTCTCACCGACGAGAGGTTCCGCATTTTCTTCCATACAATGCTTCAAAGGGCGCCATTTTTAAAGAGGCATGGTATGTATTATTGTAAGAAAATTCTACCAAATAAGGTATTCCTCCCATTTATCTTTGCTGGTCCATGCAATACATCCTTAACATGTCCTCTAAAACCGATTGACTCTCTCGGTCTATCCATTCGTCTTCGGATGATATGCGAAACTAAAGTTTAATTTAGTTCCCAAGGCCGCATTAAGCATTTGCCAAAACCTTGATTTCATCCTCGGATCTCTAACCGATATAATTAATTCCGGTATCCCATGCAATATGAATATTTCATGTACAAATCTTCTTGCTAACACTTTGGTGCATCGTCCTTCAAATTACCAAAGCAATGAAGTGTGCCACTTTGGTCAATTTGTTATCTACAACCGAGGATAATATCATGCTTATTTCTCGACATAGGCAATTCTTGAATGAAATCCATCGTTATCACTTGCCATTTATACTTGTGGAATCTTGTGGGGATACAATAATCCGGCGGGATGCATATGTTCTCGCCTTAACACGCTGACATTCCAAGCGGTGTGTTACAAATTCCACCACATCCTTTTTCATTTCCTTCCGTATATTGCTTGCTTAAGATCGGAAGCATTTTCGTAATGCCGGGTGTCCGAGAAAAGGTGAATTATGCAATTCGGTTAACAATTTCCCTCTTAAGTCATTCGCCAAAGGTATATATACCACATTTTTCAAACCTCGAGAATTCCTTCATTTTCAAAATGGAATCCTTTATACCCGACATCCTTCGAATCTGCAAAGCAGTTCTCGTTTTGACTTGCTTTGGAAATAAGGATCGATTCCAAGGCATCTTTCACCTCATCCTTAAACTGAGTTCTTATCGTTATAAGAGCAGAGATATGCTTCCTTCGACTCAGAGCATCTACTACTCTATTTTCCTTGCCCTTGATGTAGCTTATATCAAAATCATACTGAGATAGAAATTCTAACCATCTTCGCTGCCTTGCATTCAGATTTGGCTGAGTAAAAATATACTTCAGCCCCAGATGGTCTGTTTTTAACTCAAAGTCTTGCCTAAAAGGTAATGCCTCCACATTTGAAGTGCATGAACAATGGCAGCGAGCTCTAGATCGTGTGGAGCATAATTCTATTCATGTAACTTAAGCTTCCTGCTTTCATAAGCTATGACATGGTTATTCTGTAATAGAATACCTCCAAGGCCTTATCCTGAGGCGTCTGTTACAACCATAAAATTTCCATTTGGATCAAGGACAGTCAAAATAGGTGCTGTAGTTAAGCTGTTCCTTTAAATTTTTAAAGGCAGATTCACACTTGTCCGTCCAGACAAATTTCTTATCCTTCTTTTGCAGCCGCAAGCGATGATTGGGGCAGCAATTTTTGAAAAGTCCTTAACGAACTTTCGATAATATCCACCAAACCCATGAAGCTCCTCACTTTGTGCACGTTCTTAGGTGCAAGCCACTCAGTTATAGCTGTGATCTTTAAAGGGTCAACAGCTATTCCATTCTTGCTTATAACATGTCCCAAATAATGCACCTCTGCATCATAAAAGGAACATTTAGACAGTTTACCATACAACTTCCTCTTTCTTAAAATTTCCAGCACTATCCTTAGATGTTCTTGGTGCTCTTGAAATTTTTAGAGTATATAAGAATGTCGTCTAAGAATACAAGCACAAAATTGTCTAAGTATTCTTGAAAAATATTGTTCATCAGATTCATGAAGGCGGCAGGTGCATTAGTCAACCCAAAAGGTAACACCGTGAACTCATAATGCATGTACCTTGTTCTAAAAGTTGTTTTATGAATATCTTCTTCCTTTATTCTCAGCTGATGATACCCAGATCGAAGATCTATTTTTGAATAGACTGATGCTCCTCGCATCTGATCGAACAGATCATCAATCCTAGGAAGTGGGTATCGATTTTTAATAGTTGCCTTGTTCAGCATTCTGTAATCAATGCACAGCCTCAAAGTGCCATCCTTTTTCTTTACAAAAATTACCGGCGCTCCCCAAGGTGAGACGCTCGGTCTTATCAGCCCCTTAGTCAAAAGTTCTTGTAACTGAGCCTTTAGCTCTACCAACTCGATGGTGGTCATTCTATAAGGTGCCTTAGATATGGGTTCAGTTCCCGGTTTGATTTCTATTGCAAAGTCAAACTCACGTTTGGGTGGAAGACCTGGCAATTCCTCCGGAAACACATCACGGAAACCCCTTAACAATGGATATCTTTCCATGAAATCATTATCTTCCTCAAGCATTTTCTGTCATTTTTACTACATACAAGGTGCAACCTCTATTTTTAGCCCTTTTTAGTTGCATAGCTGTCAGTTTCCTAACTGCAACTTCACGTTTTACACCTTGAATGACTGTTGCTTTCTGCAGGTCATCAAAACAACAAATTTGTTTTTCATAACAGTTGACCTTTGCCTTATGTTCATCCAACCAGTTAACTCCAATAATGATATCATATGATCCTAAAGGAGTGACATATAAGTCAACTTCGGTGGAGAAACTAGGCAAATCAAGAATTGCCCCAAAAAGGCACATTTCGACTATATGGACAGCATTATTCCCATAATGCATTGTCCATGTTTTATCCATTCTTTCAGCCTTTCTTTTTAATTTCATTGCAAGTTTAGTAGAAATAAAGCATTCAGTAGCTCCAGTATCAAAAAGTATGACTACGGTGTGCAGAATAGCTTACCCTTAACTTCTATAAGCGTAACTTGCTTTTCACATGCATTAGCCACCTGCAACGTGTATCCTATATCTGTGATGCGATCATCCTTCTTCAGAGGACAGTGATTCGCATAGTGGTCCTTTCCATAGTTGAAGCATCCTCCAACTAGCCCTTTTCTAGGCTCAAATTTGTTACCAGCTTTGAAGTTATCATTCTGGCTTCCATAGGACTTCAGTCCAATGCCATTAACTTTTGTGAGGCAGTTTCCGCACGCTATTCTGGTCTGTTCATCCCCGATTTCTTGTTGTTATCCACAACAATTTTGTTTTTCACACCAAACCTTTTCCAAGGTCCCCTTTTTGGTGCAAGAGATGAAGAAGAATTGGGAATCTTCTTCCTTATCTCTTCCCTGTGAGCAGATATTGCTCTCAATTTCTGTTCCTGTCTGATTGCCTTTTCAACAACTCCATCCATGGTGGTTGGGCCATGGACATCCACTTCACCACCAATGATGGGATTCAGTCCCATTATGAATTTCTATATTCTGAACTTCTCGTCAGCTTGGTACTGCGGCACATACTTAAGGAGTTTAGTAAACCCTTCCCAGTATTCCGTCACCGACAGCCTTCCTTGCGACCAGTTCTGAAATTCAGTCATTTTCCTATCAAAATAGAGTTGAGGAAGCCATCGTTGCCTAAAATAACCCTTAAATTGATCCCAAGTTATGTCTGATTCGACAATATTCAACTCAACCTTACGGTTGTCCCACCATGATGATGCTTCATGAGAAAGCTGATATGCTCCCCATATTGCTTTAGTCTCTTCGGAGAAGTTTCTTATCGCAAAGTATTTCTCCATTTCACTGAGCAAATTCTCAGCTCCATCCCCAAGGGTTGTTCCATCAAACTTTGGAGGACTTATTCTCTTTATATCATTTGTAAGTTTAGCTGCTAATCTTTCCCTTTTATTTTCAGGGGGATTAGGAGCAATTACATTATTATTATCAACACCTAGATTCCCTCCGTTGATGTTTTCCACAAGAGGCGGCTGATCATTTATTTCAGCTTCATATTCCTCCTCTTCATTGCCCATTGACTGTTGTTCCAGAACAGTCAAACGATCCCTCATATCAAGTAGGGCAGCAAGGATTTCATCCAGCTTTTGAGTAGTAGCTACTTCTCCACCCTGTAATGGGTTATTCGCAGCATTCCCTCTTGTTCTAACCATTTTCTGTTCAATAAGAAAATGTAAACCTTATTAATATCGTGGACTCATTAGGTCCAAGAGCTGCAACCTTCAGCTCTGATACCAAGATGTAACATCCCCATTTTAAGATACTAGAACAAGGGAATTTTTTTTTATATAAAACGTTCTCTGTTATGAATTATATAATTCAAACACACGTTCAAGTTTTAATAATTGTTCTCTGCCCAAACAATACAGTTTGGAACACACAATTTCCTTTTAAAACTAATGTTCTCTATTCACATATTTGCAATATGGAACACACATTCAGTGCCATTCAATCTTATAACAGATTCTATATGCTGCTGTAAATGACTCGAAGAACTGCCGATCTCCCATTTTCATGGCTCGGAGTTTCAACGATCTCTCATTTCATGACTCGGCAACTACCGATCCTTCATGTTCATTCATGCATAGTATATTATATATACAAGTTCTCTTAACCATTTCTAGTTATCGAAGTGATCCATTTAAGAAGCCTATCTGAATATCTGTTACTGATATTCATCTGACATCCTGCATCTTAAATTAAGTGATTAGGACAATGCAACCAGCACTTGCGATACTTTGGCCAAAGATTTTCACATGCTTTGCATGATCATATTCCTAGATGTGATACACACCAATGGAATACGTCCTTCACCTCACTTCACCTGTTATCTAGAATGGTCATTCCTGGTTCCCACCAGTCCTTTCAATTCAAGGTCAGATTCAAACTTCCAATTTCTAACTAGCAATATGCACGAATATAAGAAGGCACTCATGGTGACTAAAGATACGCAGATATACGGTGTCGTTCCCCATGACTCTGTGTGTGTAGTTATCTTTAGTCCTCCGAGTCACTCCGTATATGTGATCATACTTCTATCCCCAGACCAAGAACTTCACATTCAGCCTATGTATTCTTGATGATTTAATTCGGAAGGGCATTGTAATATGTCGGCTATAACATTGTGTCATCATGAAGACCCGTCTTCATGAAGACACCGTCTTTAGCTTTGGTGTATGTCAATGTCCTCTGGAATTCTCCCATCGAGTACACATCCTGCTCAAGTGATTTGGATATGATCTTAATATTTAAGATCAACTTTCAGCAACCATGTTGATCCTTTATCCTCGTTCTGTTACAGTTGTATGTAGCTAAGAGAGACTAAATCCATCTTCTAGCTTGCTATGCATCTTCTCCTTCGTACCAAAGGGTTGCATTTTCTCTACTTGGTTCTCTTCTTAATCATTGGATTAAGCAGCCCGTTACTGATTGACGTGATAAGTTTAACCTATTAAACTTAACCAAGTTTTTCACAACTGTAACTAAATTTAGAATTCCAACTTATTAGACGTCATTTAAACGAGGTCTAATTCCCAATAAATGTATTCATTTATTCTCCTTAACCTTACATAGTTAAGGTCCATTAGCCCTGGATATATTTATCCCATATTCTTTCTTTGAATTTAACATACGAGGCTATTAATGGAGTTCGAAAACGAAGTTCGGTTACTCCTAAGTTAATTGATATTCCTTAGCTTCCACGCTAATCCTGAATACCTATCAGTTATGGAATCATATTCTTCCTAATCCTTTTTAATGTCAATTAAAAATTCATCTTTACCCGAGTATGAACTAATTTCACATTTCAACTTAAAAGTTGTATTTAGGTAAGAATAGATATCAATTTCTTTTAATCCATCCAAGGACAATTGAGTAAATCCAAATCAAGAAATAACATTATATTTCAAAATTAATCAACAATATCAAACTAATATAGTTATTAAAATATCGCACTTGTATTTGTATTCATCAATCCATTCCATAATCCGTACATCGCGATCAATCCAACTGACTGGACTTTGTTTATATAAAACATCATTACAACTCATAGATAGAAGAATGTACTTTCTTCTTTTCACAATTCCTCGTAGAGGAATAATAACTAACAAATACAATTCATCTTTAGACAATCAAAAGAAGCATCAGAAAACAGCCATGTCTTCGTTCTAATCAAATTCCATCTGTAAAATTACTTGCACGGGTCAGTTCATTGAACTGAGCATATTAAGCACTTGTCATTAAAATGAGGTGCTTCTAATTAAGCGTCTCAATAAAACAACCCACGCTTTTATGAAACGGCAGTATGAACATCAATCAAGAATTAAGCATCAAAAGAATGGACAGCATAACAACTGAACCATCTAAATACCATCCCAATCAGCCAAAGAATTGCTGTCCTATTTCCCACATAACCATACAAGAAGCAATTTCCTTCAAAGTTCCAGATTACAACATTTGTAAAGTTTAGGAATACAAGTAGCATCTGCTGTTATAACATAACTATTATCCTTTCCATTCCTTTCATTAGTAATAAATGCAAAGGGTAAAAACTAACTGAAATGTAAACCAATTACTTTCCTTTCAGTTCATGCATCTCATTTGATTCCAAGCAATCAAGTACAGACGAGAAAGCAAACAACAATAAATATAGTTGCTTATACCCAAGCAATTACAAAATTCGTTCCTAAACGATTACAGATTTCCAACTGTATGAGAGAAGAAAAGATCATTTTTCCCAAGTTATCCATCCACATTCCTATTTCTTTCCTCATGACTGTCCTAAAAATTGAATCCAAACGAGACACAAATCAAGATAACAGTTCAGAGTGAAACTTACAAAATCCATTCGGAATTCACTTTCCAAAGAAGAAATAATTTCATTCATAATCAGCTTTAAATGAAAACAAGGAAGAACTTATCATCCTTATCAATACTTCATTTAATTAAAAACCATACGAATGCCATAAATAGGTTAGTAAAATATCGTATTCATCGAGAACAAGCAAAGATATAAGATGCATACTATGTACTTGCTGTACTAGAAGATTCCATACTTCTTTCACTATATTTTTAACCAAATAAACAGATTATACAAACCAAGTAATCACTTATTCACATGTCCTTCTATATCCATGAATGCATATAGTTCATAATAACAATTTGCACATTGCTGTTACCTACAACAAGACCAATTTATAATGTACAGTAAAGCTCTATTGCTATTTCCAGAATTCAAAAAGCAAGAAGAGAAGGATTCATTCTGTAACCTTTCAATAAGAAAACAACCATTTTCTTCAAACTCAACAAGAATTTTTTAGGCCGATTTCATTTCTTAATAAATGAATGTGCAAAATTAGAATCCGTATGAAACAATTAAATATTCCATTTGTATAGAAAACACAGCACTCAGGAAAATAATCTAAATACCGCTGTCACTTCCAACAATCCGAACTTATAAAGTTCAATAAACCCAATTATTGTTTCTTTCGAAATCTAAAACAACAGAGAAAGGAAGAACTCGTTTCCCTATAATTTCAGTAAGAAACAATCATTTGCTCAGAATGAAATAAAAACACCCAATTCGAGTTCCCTGCCAACAAACATTTCTACCTGAAATCCATTTTTCAAGTTCATAATGATATGCAGAACTTCAGAATGCAATAATCAGTTATCAATACCTCTATCAAGGCAAACCCGCATAGGGTGTTAAATGTGTAAGCTTGGTACAGTCAAGACAGACCCAAACAGCAAAACAAATTTTCATGTTTTTCTTCCTTTGCACAGCAATCCAAAGTCAAGTGCGTTTTCACGATGACAGTCTGAGTTAGAAGATCAACCGCATCCATAAAACACTATAAAATCAACTTTCCATCACAGCAAGAAGACAACATAATTCATTCATTGCACAGAAAATACAAAGCCAAGTTTGTAATCATGTCCACAGTCCGAACAGGAAGACCGAACAACATCAATAAAACACAACAAAATCATCCTACCCTCACAGCAAGGATAAACACAATTCATTAATAAGTTCAGAAGAAAAAACAGTTGCCTTCTCCTACTTTCACGAATACCCAAAACGTATTTTTTCCTTTCTCTTACAAAAAAATCACAGCAATAATAATATCACTATCATTTCCCTCTAACCGAGCTCGTAATGCTCAAATTAAACTCAAATGCCAGTTTCTTTAAAATCCAAAAATGTTATTTCCTTCAAAACCCAAAACAATAGAAGGAAAAGGATCTTATTTCCTTTTAAAAATTTCAGTAAAGAAACAACTTCAAACAACTCGCACACCTTGTAGAGATTTCATCATTCAAGTTCATATAGCAAAAGAACGATTGCACAGCAATGAAAACAACTCATCCTTGCTTGCGGTTTTCATATAAACATTAACAGAGAAATACCCATTTCGAATTCTCCAAAACTGTCAAACAAACCCACACAGCAAGTTCGTATTTCCCACTCAAATTTATGTAAGGACATATGAAATCACAAAAAAAAAAAACGATTCTACCCAATTCATTTCCACAATGACAACAAAATCGAATAAACCCAAAACCCAAGAGCAGGGTTGTTTTAATGAGACGCTTAAATAAAGAAAGTGTTTTAAAGAGAAGGGCTTAACATGCCTGCAAATTCTTCCTCGAAACTCGAAGAAAAGCTGCGTCTACGAGAAGATGTTTCCTTCCACGGCGACAACGACGAGCTTCCCAACAATCACCTTCCTCTACTGGCTCAACAACGACCTCCGATTTCCAAAGAAACAGTTGATAAAACCAAATGAAATTGGTTCGACCAACCAATCGAAAAAACCAAATGCGAGAGCAACTTCTCAAAAATCCGAACAACACAATGAACAATAAAAATTCCTCCATACTCTTTCCAAGGCGAGCTGGTCACGAAGACCGAGAAATTAATTGCATTAAAGGCTCTTGCCTTTTCCCTATTTTCTCACGCCACCGCCGACTTGGGTTGGCGAACCATCAAGTTCGAATTTGCATGTAAAACCAAGTTTAGCTTCATAACTAACTAGATACCTCTAGTTTTCCCTGTTCCCGCCAAACTGGCATTGTCCACGTAAGGACTTCACATTTATTGCCATTAAACACCCTTTCATCCTTATCCTTTCCCATGGGTCTGTGCGTCCCCTTCTAGGTTAGGATTAGTTTAGGATTCATAATAGTGTTCGACCTAGGTCATAGCCTAGTCTTTAGGTTAATAGAACTTAGGTCTATTTTCACCTTTTATACAATTTAAAAATCCACTTAGGATAGTAGTTTAGGATGTAAGGTAGAACTTAGGATTAGATTAGGATCTAATTTCCCCTTAACATCTAACACATAATCAATCAACTTCCAGTCAAGTCTTCCCGACTGACTTCCATTTTCAACACTGTGCAGGACATTTCGTCCTTCGTTAACATACCTGAGCCACCCGTATCCAGGCATTTCTCACCTTACGAGGTCTCACGTTACGACAGTGTATGGTTCATGAATCGAACCTTTTTCGTTGGCATCTACGTGCCAACTGTTCATACCTGTAATCAGGTGCTGCACATTTATATCAACCTTCAATTCGGTTTAAGAGTAAATCGACAAAGCGATTACAAGAAGGCCACAGCATATAGAGTTCAGCAAGCATACGACAATTTTTCGTCACATCAGCAAACACACAAGTAACAATAACTGTTGTCCCATGCAAATAAATTACAGTATGCAAGAATCCAGATTAGCAACACATTCCCTTAAGATCAAAATATATATCTTAACATGTTTGCCTTCATTTCAGCAGTTACAACATCAAGAAAGTAATCACCATGATAACTTACAAAAATTAGGGCGTTACATTCCTCCCTCCTTAAAGAATCATCGTCCCGATGATCGATTAACCAAATCAAGGAGTTCCTAGGACAAAGTTCAGTTATTGTCCTTCCATTCATAAGTTCATACCAAAAACAGATTCACTCTTAAAAATAGCGTTTTAAGACAACTGTACAATAGACTAATAATTGTCTAAATTTGGTAGAATTATCAGTTTTTGAATTTCAAATTCGATTAAACAAATGTGGAAAAGTAGATCTCATTTCTTCGAGATTTTACCAAGTTGCACTTTCTTCATTTGAATGGTCCCATTTGGACCTTACATTGATTCACTTTGCGATTTCTTAAGGACAATGGCGAGTTCCCGCACTCGAATGGGCTTAACCACGATTATTCCTGGGTCTTGGACCTGCAAGGAATTCCAATTCAGCACATGTGATAAATCAGTCACGTATTTCTTAAGCAAAGAAATATGAAAAACATCATGCATTTGAGACAAAGCAGGAGGTAATGCTAGACGATAAGCTATAGGGTTGATTATTTCAACAATTTCAAAAGGTCCCACGTATCGTGGTGACAACTTAAGCGCCTTGCTAAAAGTTGTTGAGCTCTTTTTCAACTTCACCCGAAGAAAGACCTTCTCTCCCGATTTATAATTATTGTCAACCCGCTTTAAGTCTCGTAGCTCTTTTGCCTATTGGCAGCCTCCTTTAGATGTTCCCTAATCATTTTGATTTGTTGTTCCATTTTCGTAAGGATCTACTCGCCCAATTACCTCTCTATCCTCAACGTTGTCCCAGCTGACAGGGGTTCTGCATTTTCTTCCATACAATGCTTCAAATGGCGCCATTTTTAAAGAGGCATGGTATGTATTATTGTAAGAAAATTCTACCAGTGGAAGGTATTCCTCCCATTTATCTTTGCTAGTCCATGCAATACATCCTTAACATGTCCTCTAAAACTCGATTGACTCTCTCGGTCTGTCCATCCGTCTCTGGATGATATGCGAACTGAAGTTTAATTTAGTTCTCAAGGCCGCATTAAGTGTTTGCCAAAACCTTGATGTCATCCTCGGATCTCTGTCCGATATGATTAATTCTCGGTATCCCATGCAATTTGAAGATTTCATGTACAAATCTTCTTGCTAACACTGGTGCATCGTCCTTCAAATTACCAGAATGAAGTGTGCCACTTTGGTCAATTTGTCGACTACAACTAGGATAATATCATGCTTATTTCTTGACATAGGCAATCCTTGAACGAAATCCATCGTATCACTTTCCATTTATCTTTGCGGAATCTGTGGGGATACAATAATCCAACGGGATGCATATGTTCCGCCTTAACACGCTGACATTCCAAGCAGTGTGTTACAAATTCCACCACATCCTTTTTCATTCCCTTCTAGAAGTATTGCTTTGCTTAAGATCAGCAAGCATTTTCGTAATGCCAGGGTGTCCGGAAAATGTGAATTATGAAATTCAGTTAACAATTTCCCTCTTAAGTCATTCGCCAAAGGTATATATACCTTGTTTTTGAACCTCAAAATTCCTTCATTATCAAAACGGAATCCTTTATACTTGACATCCTTCGGGTCTGCAGTAAGTGATGTTTTGACATGCTGGAAATAAGGATCTGATTCCAAGGCATCTTTCACCTCATCCTTAAACTGAGTTCTTATCATTATAAGAGAAGAGATATGCTTCCTTCGACTCAGAGCATCTGCTACTCTATTTTCCTTGCCCTTGATGTAGCTTATATCAAAATCATACTGAGACAGAAATTCTAACCATCTTCGCTACCTTGCATTCAGATTTGGCTGAGTAAAAATATACTTCAGCCCCAGATGGTCTGTTTTTAACTCAAAAGGCTTGCCTAAAAGGTAATGTATCCACATTTGAAGTGCATGAACAATGGCAGCGAGCTCTAGATCGTGTGGAGCATAATTCTATTCATGTAACTTAAGCTTCCTGCTCTCATAAGCTATGACATGGTTATTCTGTAACAAAATACCTCCAAGGCCTTCTCTTGAGGCGTCCGTTACAACCATAAAATTTCCATTTGGATCAGGTACAGTCAAAATAGGTGTTGTAGTTAACTGTTCCTTTAAATTTTTAAAGGCAGATTCACACTTGTCCGTCCAGACAAATTTCTTATCCTTCTTTTGCAGCGAAGTGATTGGGGCAGCAATTTTTGAAAAGTCCTTAACGAACTTTCGATAATATCCAGCCAAGCCCATGAAGCTCCTCACTTCGTGCGTTCTTAGGCGCAGCCACTCGATTATAGCCGTGATCTTTGAAGGGTCGGTGTTGGTGCAAAATCACAGCACCCCTAGATGCAGATCAGGCTTCTAGGTTGATCACTCTAGCGTCCAGTGTGATTGCACAACATTGAATCCTTTCTCCAAGTGTGGGACTTTCAGAATGAGAAAGGAATCTCCAGAGAAGGCTGGTTCCTTCTCCTAAACTACCTGCCACAACCTATTCCAGTGCAGGCAAGCTAATCTAATCCTAATCTAACCATGCCAAGGAGACAGAGAGAGAGAGAAGGGAAAAACAAGCAAAATCCTACACTAAAACGGTGATACACCAGAGAAGGAGAATGTTGGACATCTATCAAAACTGCCATGGAACAAAGAGAGGTGAGTAATGGGAAGGATGGACAGATGCATCACGAGCCCAAGGATAGATTTCACATAGAAAATGTCCCAAAACTCCATGAACACAGCTCCAAATCTGCAATGAACATTCAAACATGCACAAATACCTGCACTGCATGAAGAGAGAGCAAGAAGAGAACAAGCAAAAGCGAGCAAGGATGGACCGGATGCATCACAAAACACGTTTTGTTGCTCCGAAGTTTGCCTGAGAACATCATTTCAATAGTAAAGGCAAAAACGCCATTACGAGCAAGGGAGGAGGTTCGAACTCCATTTTAAACCCTAGAGAAGAAAAGAAGGGAGGGCAGAGCGAAAAGATGAACAACTTGTAATTCTTCCTTTTAACATCACCAAATCTGGCTTTTACATTGCATGGGTCGAACCTGGGGACGAAACGTACAAAAACATGAAAGCCCATTCCTCCTTGATCACAGAGATGCATTAAAACGGCATGGGAACCTTACAAACCCATACCCTACCATCTTTGACTGATTTTGAGGAGAATGCGACCCATTCTACATTAAATCTGGTCATTTGAAATGTCACTTCTGGCCATGAACACGCGTCAGATCCATTTCTCAATTTTCTCTCTCCATACTGCACCAAAATTCGAGATTGATCCCAGAATCATGTAGAGAATTTCATAAGCTTTCCGTTGATATAAAGAACGTGCAAATCCGAGCTCTGGATCGAAAGTTATGGAGGTCTGAAGTTTTAGGGCACAAAACAGGCCAAAACGGGTTTTTAAATTTCTTCCCGCGCTCTGCCACCTGGATGACACGTGGCATGCATTGATTGGTCGCGTGATTCTCTCTCCTTTCTGTCCTACGGGTTTTCTTGCTTCATTAGACACGTGTCCTCTTTTGATTGGCTCGGGTCGGTGTTTGAAACCTCGCCCTCGACCTTTTGGACTTTTCTCCTAGTGACATGTGTCATGATTTGGTTGGTCCGTGGGTGCCGCTGGCTCTTTGCGCCCTTCTTCGTCTTTACTGTCCCGGATGTCCCAAATCTGTTTGGGACAAAAACTCCCCGAATTCCCGAAATGGGCTTCCTTGTCCCTCATCCGCCCGGTGACACGTGTCATGATTTGGTTGGCTCTCGGGTTTCTCGGTATCCGCGCCCCACGCGTCCCTTTGTCCCAACTGTCCCAATACGAATTTGCTCTGTTTGGGTGAACCGGCCGGTTCGCGTCCTCCGCACTTTTTCCCGGATGTCCCGGTCTTTATGCCGGGGACAAAAACCTCCGATCCGCCCGAAATGGGCTTCCTTTGCTTCACCGCTTCGCCTTTTCGCGCCCTTCGCGTCCTTCGCGTACTCTTGTCCCGCTTGTCCTGGTCAAAGACTTGGGAAAATTTTTCTTTCTTTCGGCCGATTCGGGCATTTCGCGTCCCGCGCGTACCTACGGCCTAGATGTCCTGATTGCTTCCTGGATGCCTAGAGGCTTTTCGGCCGATCCGTGTCTTTCTGTCCCACACGTCCCTACTTGCGAGGACTAGAACTTAGTCATTTTTTATGATTTTTCCCGCCCAAGCTTGTTTTTGCAACCTTTTCACCTTTTCTCGAACTTGCTCTTTTCAACACAGACAGGAGAGTTAGAAAAATTACGAGGGGACCCTAGAAACATGATTTTTGGCCCGAATCAATTTATTTGCACAGGACTAAGTAATTTGATGCATGTTATCAAAATTTACCCCTGGGGTGAATTTTGGATAACAATTTGGCGACTCAGTGGGGTCATCTGCCTGCTAGATGAATGATCAGTAGCCTGAAGCAATCCATTGGGCATGGAGTCATAAGCAAGCTTGAAAACTGATCTGAACTTTGAAAACTTCCCTCTGAGCCACTTGAAACCCACCGGACATGGAGTTGTTTTTACCAAAATGCCACTGGAATGAACTGTGCAAGAGCAAAACTAGCACAACAAAAACTATGTACAGAACTGAAAATCATACATGCTCCAAAATGAAACATGCTGAGTGTGCACAAGCACTTATTCTGCTGAAAGCAAACCTACCTACTCTACTCTAACTGGAAGCAAAGGCAAGCTAAACAAACCTATGATCGGTTGTGAGAAATAGCTTCCCTTTCTCAAAAGTGGCAGCCATGCAATTGATTTGGAGCTGATCATGGCTGTTAGGATGAGTGGAAAATCAACAAGAAGCTGGTATTCCACCCAAATCATCAAGGTATCAGCTGAAGGCAAATTCAATACCTCTTTTAGTTGCTCTGCATTTGGATTGAAGAGGTATGACAGCTGATCCTTGGTACTTTGTAGCTCACCCTCATGCTTAGAAGAAAGCATGACTGGTTGTGACTTCTCCTTTGGCTCCAATGAAGCCAAATACCTGATTAGGCAAGGTCTGATCCGTTGAGTATGCCCGTTGCTGTGATTTTCAACTCCAAGAATGGAGTTCTCTTGTAGACCCTCCTGAATGGATGGTGTGGAAGAAATGGTGAAGTTCCTTTGTCCTTTCTCTTCCTCCAATGAAGAACATGAAAGATTAAAATCTTCCAATCTTGATTCCGAAGAGCTGTTATAAGATGCAAGCTGCTGCAAATGAATGTTCTCCTTCATGAAAATAGACTCTTGTGTTTGGAATGTGGATGATGAAAGAGAGAATGGTGGAAACTCAACCGGCTCTTCTCCATCAAAACAGTCCTCCAAATCTGACAGATAAACTACCTCATGGCTGTCCTGCTGCAAATGTTCAACTTCCTCCATGGTGTCCTCTTGATCTGTAACTTGACCACCATGGTTTCTTTCTCCCTTCAACATTGAGTTTGAGAGGTCAAACTCCTCTTCAGCACTGGAACTTGAGAGAGGTGAAGTAGAAAAAAGAACTGAAGGTTCTCCTGTAGCCTACTTTGTGCTCAGAGCTCTTGGATCTGCACTTTTCTCCCCCACAGCTGGAATGTGCTCCTCTTCTTTTGGATTTGGAGCAGCTTCTCCTTCCTCCAATGTTTGAAGACAATCTTGCTCTTGATTGAACTCTTCCTCCAGCATGAAGTTTGTCAAGTCAAACTCTTCAATCTGTTGCTCTAGAGGACAAGTTGGGACTGCAAGATCTTCTTCTTTTCTTTGCAAAAAATCAGTCCTAACCACCACCACTGTTCTCCAACCCTAGCCTCTTTTGTAGGTTTAACCATCGAGGATCTTTTTCATCCCAAATTTGGCAGCCAAACTTACTAAGCTCTTAATCATTTCTTCTTTTCTTGGCTCTTCCTCTTGCTGTCCTTGATGACTGAATTTTACAATTTCTTCTTCCCCACATGGAATTGGGAATGCAAGAGGAGGGATGGGTTGTAACTCAACCGATTTGACAATTTTTTGTGGTGGTGGAGGAGGTGAAACCTCTTGTTTCTTTGGAGTGAGAGGTTTATAATTTAGCTCTTGTGGAGGGGATGACTGTTTAGAAGGAAAAAGGAAAGAAGAATTGAGGTGTGTTGGAAGACTGAGAGGTGGAGACATGGGATCAACATTTGGGACAGCAGATGGGGAGCTTAGAATTTGCAATTCCAAATGAGATGATGTTGCTTGAGTAATGGGAAGAGAAAAACCAGATGATGGTGTAGAACTTACCCATTGACAAGGTTGTTCAACACCGAATGTATAGGCCTCTATTTCTGCTTTGTCCATTGTGCAAGTTGGGGCAGCATCTTTATCATGAAGTCCAGCTTCTCTTGAGGGCTGAAGTGTCTTGGAAAAGGGCCTCCCCATGGACAAGGAGTCCTGCAACCAATTCTGAAAGCTCTCATTTGAGCTGTTGCTCTGGACTGCACCATCTTTACCTCCATCTTTTGGATTTTCTCCAACAGACCAGCATCTTGGATCTGATGGTCTTCATTATATGCACACCCTTGCTCTTGGAAAGCTCCATAGCCAAACTGACTTTGGCACAACTGCTCATATGGGTATGCATACTGATCTTGAATCTGCTCAAAATGCTGATTTGGAGGATTTGTAAAACATGTTGGAGGTGTGATATACTGCTGTTGTTGATGTGAATTCCATGATGGAAATGAAGTCATGATTGCACAACTTCATAGAATGAAAGAAGATGGAAGAGATGGAAGGAAGAATGGATAGAAAAAGAATGAAAATGAATGGAAAGGAAGGTCTGCAACTTCAGAGATGGGTTGTTAACCAGATGGAGTCGCCAGATGTGTTTGCAAGTGCCTCCAAAGGCTGAAATCTTCACAGGAACACATCAACCTGCAAAAGATGAAGTGGAAGACCTCTAAGGTCCCATCGGGCGTGCCAAAACTCATAGTGGTCGCACGGTGGCTTAAGATTTTCTATTTGATAATGAGACACCTCTAAAAGATGAAACTCTAACTTCTGTGATGTCCCACCGAGCGTGCCAAAACTGTTGATGCAAAATCACAGCACCCCTGGATGCAGATCAGGCTTCTAGGTTGATCACTCTAGCGTCAGTGTGATTGCACAACATTGAATCCTTTCTCCAAGTGTGGGACTTGCGGAATGAGAAAGGAATCTCCGAGAAGGCTGGTTCCTTCTCCTAAACTACACCGCCACAAGCTATTCTAGTGCAGGCAAGCTAATCTAATCCTAATCTAACCATGCCAAGGAGACAGAGAGAGAGAGAGAAGGGAAAAAAAAGCAAAAGCCTACACTAAAATGGTGATACACCGAGAGAAGGAGAATGTTGGACATCTATCAAAACCGCATGGAACAAAGAGAGGTGAGCAATGGGAAGGATGGACGGATGCATCACGAGCCCAAGGATAGATTTCACACGAGAAAATGTCCCAAAACTCCATGAACACAGCTCCAAACCTGCAATGAACATTCAAACATGCACAAAACCTGCAATGAAGAGAGGCGAGAAGAGAACAAGCAAAAACGAGAAAGGATGGACGATGCATCACAAAACACGTTTTGTTGCTCCGGAAGTTTGCACGAGAACATCATTTCAATAGTAAAGGCAAAAATGCCATTACGAGCAAGGGAGGAGGTTCAAACTCCATTTTCAACCCTAGAGAAGAAAAGAAGGGAGAGGCGAGCGAGAAAGATGAACAACTTGTAATTCTTCCTTTTAAAATGAGCCAAATCGGCTTTTACATTGCATGGGTCGAACCCGGGGGAGAAAACGTACAAAAACATGAAAGCCCATTCCTCCTTAAAATGCATTGAGATGCATTAAAACGGCATGGGGAACCTTACAAACCCATACCCTACCATCTTTGACCGATTTGGAGGAGAATCGACCCATTACGCATTAAATCAGTCATTTGGAATGTCACTTCGGCCATGAACACGCGTCGATCCATTTTCAATTTTCTCTCTCCATCTGCACCAAAATTTGAGATTGATCCCCGAATCATGTAGATAATTTCATAATATTTCCGTTGATATAAAGAACGCGCAAATTCGAGCTCTGGATCGAAAGTTATGGAGGTCTAAAGTTTTAGGGCACAAAACAGAGGCCAAAACAGTTTTTAAATTTCTTCCGCTACTTGCCACTGGATGACACGTGGCATGCATTGATTGGTCGCGTGATTCTCTCTCCTTTCTATCCTACGGGTTTTCTTGCTTCATTGGACACGTGTCCTCTTTTGATTGGCTCGGGTCAGTGTTTGAAACCTCGCCTCGACCTTTTGGACTTTTCTCCTCATGACACGTGTCATGATTTGGTTGGTCCGGAATAGGTCTGCCGGCTCTTCGCGCCCTTCGCGTCTTTCTGTCTCGGATGTCCCAAACTGTTTGGGACAAAAACTCCCGAAACGCCTGAAATGGGCTTCCTTGTCCCTCATCCGTCGGTGACACGTGTCATGATTTGGTTGGCTCTAGGGTTTCTCGGCTATCCGCGCCCCACGCGTCCCCTTTGTCCCAATTGTCCCAATCGAATTTTCTCTGTTTCGGGCGAACCGGCCGGTTCGCGTCCTCCGCGCACTTTTGTCCCATGGATGTCCCTGTGATGTCTGGGACAAAAACCTCCGATCCGCCTGAAATGGGCTTCCTTTGCTTCACCGCTTCGCCTTTTCGCCCTTGCGCCCTTCGCGTACTCTTGTCCCGCTTGTCCCGATCAAAGACTTGGGCAAATTTTTTCTTTCTTTCGGCCGATTCGGGCATTTTCGCGTCCGTGCGTACTGCGGCCCACTGTCCCGATTGCTTCCGGATTGCCTAGAGGCTTTTCGGCCGATCCGCGTCTTTTCTCCCCACACGTCCCTACTATTTCTAAGGACTAGAACTTAGTCATTTTTATGATTTTCTGCCCAAGCTTGTTTTTGTAGCCTTTTCACCTTTTCTCGAGAACTTGCTCTTTTCAACTGGACAGGAGAGTTAGAAAAATTCTTTGAGAAACATGATTTTTTTGCCCTGAATCAATTTATTTTCCTAGGACTAAGTAATTTGATGCATGTTATCAAAATTTACCACAGGGGTGAATTTTGGATAACAATTTGGTGACTCAGTGGGGTCATCTGCCTGCTAGATGAATGATCAGTAGCCTGAAGCAATCCATTGGGCATGGAGTCATAAGCAAGCACGAAACTGATCGAACTTTGAAAACTTCCTCGAGCCACTTGAAACCCACCGGACATGGAGTTGTTTTTACCAAAATGCCACTTTGGAATGAACTGTGCGAAGAGCAAAACCAGCACAACAAAAACTATGTCTGGAATCTGAAAATCATACATGCTCCAAAATGAAACATGCAGAGTGTGCACAAGCACTTCTTCTGCTGAAAGCAAACCTACCTACTCTACTCTAACTGGAAGCAAAGGCAAGCTAAACAAACCTGCAATTGGTTGTGAGAAATAGCTTCCCTTTCTCAAAAGTGGCAGCCATGCAATTGATTTGGAGCTGATCATGGCTGTTAGGATGAGTGGAAAATCAACAAGAAGCTGGTATTCCACCCAAATCATCAAGGTATCAGCTGAAGGCAAATTCAATACCTCTTTTAGTTGCTCTGCATTTGGATTGAAGAGGTATGATAGCTGATCCTTGGTACTTTGTAGCTCACCCTCATGCTCAGAAGAAAGCATGACTAGTTGTGACTTCTCCTTTGGCTCCAATGAAGCCAAATACTTGATTAGGCAAGGTCGATCCGTTGAGTATGCCCATTTGTGATTTTCAACTCCAAGAATGGAGTTCTCTTGTAGACCCTCTCCGAATGGATGGTGTGGAAGAAATGGTGAAGTTCCTTTGTCCTTTCTCTTCCTCGATGAAGAACATGAAAGATTAAAATCTTCCAATCTTGATTCCAAAGAGTCTGTTATAAGATGCGGAGCTCTACTGCAAATGAATGTTCTCCTTCATGACAACGAGACTCTTGTGTTTGGAATGTGGATGATGAAAGAGAGAATGGTGGAAACTCAACCGGCTCTTCTCCATCAAAACAGTCCTCCAAATCGACGGATAAAGCGCCTCATGGTCATGTCTGCTGCAAATGTTCAACTTCCTCCATGGTGTCCTCTTGATCTGTAACTTGACCACCATGGTTTCTTTCTCCCTTCAACATTGAGTTTGAGAGGTCAAACTCCTCTTCAGCACTGGAACTTGAGAGAGGTGAAGTAGAAAAAAGAACTGAAGGTTCTCCTGTAGCCTGCTTTGTGCTCGAGCTCTTAAGCCACCATGCGACCACTAACGAGTTTTTGCACGCTGGTGGGACATCACCTAAGTTAGAGTTTCATTTTTCAGAGGTGTCTCATTATCAAATAGAAAATATTAATCCACCGTGTGACCACTAACTGATTTTGGCACGCAAGTTGGGGACATCATAGAAGTTAGAGTTTCATCTTTTAGAGGTGTCTCATTATCAAATAGAAAATCTTAAGCCACCATGCCAAAATCTGTTGGTGCAAAATCACAACACCCCTGGATGCGATCATTTCTTCTTCTAGGTTGATCACTCTAGCGTCCCAGTGTGATTGCACAACATTGAATCCTTTCTCCAAGTGTGGGACTTGCGGAATGAGAAAGGAATCTCCAGAGAAGGCTGGTTCTGCTCCTAAACTACCTACTTTTGTGGTGGTAAGCTATTCCAGGTGCAAGCAAGCTAATCTAATCCTAATCTAACCATGCCAAGGAGACAGAGAGAGAGAGAGAGAGGGAAAAAAAGCAAAAGCCTACACTAAAACGGTGATACACCGGAGAAGGAGAATGTTGGACATCTATCAAAGCTGCCATGGAACAAAGAGAGGTGAGCAATGGGAAGGATGGACGAGATGCATCATAGGCCCAAGGATAGATTTCACACGAAAATGTCCCAAAAATCCATGAACATAGCTCCAAACCAGCCATGAACATTCAAACATGCACAAATACCTGCAATGAAGAGAGGCAAGAAGAGAAACAAGCAAAAACGAGCAAGGATGGACGGATGCATCACAAAACACGTTTTGTTGCTCCGAGAGTTTGCCATCTTTAACATCATTTCAATAGTAAAAGGCAAAAACACCATTACAGAGCAAGGAGGAGGTTCGAACTCCATTTTCAACCCTAGAGAAGAAAAGAAGGGAGGCGAGAGCGAGAAAAGATGAACAACTTGTAATTCTTTTTTGATGTGAAAATGAGCCAAATCTAGCTTTTACATTGCATGGGTCGAACCCGGGGGATGAGAAAACGGACAAAAGCATGGGAGCCCATTCTTTCTTGACTGCGTGTGCATTAAAACGTCATGGGGGACCTTACAAGCCCATACACTATCACTTTGACCGGATTTCGTGGAGAATGCGACCCATTACGCATTAAATCAATGTCAGTTTGGAATGTCACTTCTGGCCATGAACACGCGTCAGATCTGTTTCTCAATTTTCTCTCTCCAGACTGCACCAAAATTCAAGATTGATCCCAAAATCATGTAGATAATTTCATAAGCTTTCCGTTGATATAAAGAACGTGCAAATCCGAGCTCTGGATCGAAAGTTATGGAGGTCACGAAGTTTTAGGGCACAAAACAAAGCCAAAGCGGGTTTTTAAATTTCTTCCGTGCTCTGCCACCTGGATGACACGTGGCATGCATTGATTGGTCGCGTGATTCTCTCTCCTTTCTGTCCTGCGGGTTTTCTTGCTTCATTGGACACGTGTCCTCTTTTGATTGGCTCGGGTCGGTGTTTGAAACCTCGCCCTCGACCTTTGGACTTTTCTCCTCGTGACATGTGTCATGATTTGGTTGGTCCAGTGGGTGCTAGGCTCTTCGCGCCCTTCGCGTCTTTACATCCAGGATGTCCCAAACTATTTGGGACAAAAACTCCCAAACGCCTAAAATGGGTTTCCTTGTCCCTCATCCACTGGTGACACGTGTCATGATTTGGTTGGCTCTCGGGTTTCTCGGCTATCCGCACCCCACGCTTCCCTTTGTCCCAATTGTCCCCAATACAAATTTGCTCTGTTTGGGCGAACCGGGCCGGTTCGCGTCCTCCGCGCACTTTTGTCCCGGATGTCCCAGTCTTTATCAGGGACAAAACCTCGATCCACCCGAAATGGGCTTCCTTTGCTTCACCGCTTCGCCTTTTCGCGCCCTTCGCGTCCTTCCAAGTACTCTTGTCCATAAAAACGTGGCCTTGTCCTAAAATGGTCAAAGACTTGGGAAAAAAATTTCTTTCTTTCGGCCGATTCGGGCATTTCGCGTCCCGCGCGTACCTACGGCCCAGATGTCCCAGTTGCTTCCGGACTGCCTAGAGGCTTTTCGGCCGATCCGCGTCTTTCTGTCCCACACGTCCCTACTGTTGCGAGGACTAGAACTTAGTCATTTTTATGATTTTCTGGCCCAAGCTTGTTTTTTGCAGCCTTTTCACCTTTTCTCGAACTTGCTCTTTTCAACACAGACGGAGAGTTAGAAAAATTACAGGGGACCCTAGAAACATGATTTTTTGGCCCTGAATCAATTTATTTGCCTGGGACTAAGTAATTTGATGCATGTTATCAAAATTTACCCTAGGGGGTGAATTTTGGATAACGATCGGCCAACTATTCCGTTCTTGCTTATAACATGTCCCAAATAATGCACCTCTGCATCATAAAAGGAACATTTAGATAGTTTACCATACAACTTCCTCTTTTTAAAATTTCAAAGCACTATCCTTAGATGTTCTTCGTGCTCTTTGACATTTTTAGAGTATATAAGAATGTCGTCTAAGAATACAAGCACAAAATTATCTAAGTATTCTTGAAAAATATTGTTCATCGATTCATGAAGGTGGCGGGTGCATTAGTCAACCCAAAAGGTAACACCGTGAACTCATAATGCCCGTACCTTTTTCTAAAAGTTGTTTTATGAATATCTTCTTCCTTTATTCTCACTGATGATACCCTGGATCTAAGATCTATTTTTGAATAGTGATCTTTGCTCGCATCGATCGACAGATCATCAATCCTAGGAAGTGGGTATCGATTTTTAATAGTTGCCTTGTTCAAAGATTCAGTAATCAATGCACAGCCTCAAAGTGCCATCCTTTTTCTTTACAAAAATTACCGGCGCTCCCCAAGGTGAGATGCTCGGTCTTATCAACCCCTTAGTCAAAAGTTCTTGTAACTGAGCCTTTAGCTCTACCAACTCGATGGTGGTCATTCTATAAGGTGCCTTAGATATGGGTTCAGTTCCCGGTTTGATTTCTATTGCAAATTCAAACTCACGTTTGGGTGGAAGACAGCATTCCTTCGAAACACATCACGGAAACCCCTTAACAATGGATATCTTTCCATGAAATCATTATCTTCCTCGGCATTTTGTGATTTTTACGCATACAAGGTGCAGCCTCTTTTTTAGCCCTTTTTAGTTGCATAGCTGTCGGTTTCTAAGCTATGACTTCATGTTTTACACCTTGGATGACTCTTTTGCTTTGCGAGGTCATCAAAACAACAAAAAAAATTTCATAACAGTCGACCTTTGCCTTATGTTCAGCCAACCAGTTAACTCCAATAATGATATCATATGATCCTAGAGGAGTGACATACAAGTCAACTTCGGTGGAGAAACTAGGCAAGTCAAGAATTGCCCCAAAAAGGCACATTTCAACTGTATGGATAGCATTATTCCCATAATGCACTGTCCATGTTTTATCCATTCTTTCAGCCTTTCTTTTTAATTTCATTGCAAGTTTAGCAGAAATAAAGCATTCAGTAGCTCCAGTATCAAAAAGTATGACTACAGGTGTACCGAATAACTTACCCGAGAACTTCTATAGGCGTAACTTGCTTTTCAGCTTGTCTGTTAGCCACTGCAGCGTGTATCCTATGCTGCTGACCGCGATCATCCTTCTTCAGAGGACAGTGATTCGCATAGTGGTCCTTTCCACAGTTGAAGCATCCTCCAACTGGCCCTTTTCTAGGCTCAAATTTGTTACCAGCTTTGAAGTTATCATTCTGGCTTCCATAGGACTTACGTCCCAATGCCATTAACTTTTGTGAGGCTATTCCGCATGCTATTTACAGGTCTGTTCATCACCGATTTCTTGTTGTTATCCAAAATAATTTTGTTTTTCACACCAAACCTTTTCCAAGGTCCCCTTTTTGGTGTAAGAGATGAAGAAGAATTGGGAATCTTCTTCCTTATCTCTTCCACAGTGAAGCAGATATTGCTCTCAATTTACATTCTGTCTTATTGCCGTTTCGACAACTCCATCCATGGTGGTTGGGCCATGAACATCCACTTCGCCACCAATGATGGGATTCATTCCCATTATGAATTTCCATATTTTGAACTTCTCGTCAGCTTGGTACTGCGGCACATACTTAAGGAGTTTAGTAAACCCTTCCCAGTATTCTGTCACCGATAGCCTTCCTTGCGACCAGTTCTGAAATTCAGTCATTTTCCTATCAAAATAGAGTTGAGGCAGCCATCATTTCCTAAAATAACCCTTAAATTGATCCCAAGTTATGTCTGATTCGACAATATTCAACTCAACCTTACGGTTGTCCCACCATGATGATGCTTCATGAGAAAGCTGATATGCTCCCCATATCGCTTTGGTCTCTTTGGAGAAGTTTCTTATTGCAAAGTATTTCTCCATTTCACTAAGCCAATTCTCGGCTCCGTCCCCAGCGGTTGTTCCATCAAACTTTGGAGGACTTACTCTCTTTATATCATTTGTAAGTTCAATTTGCTAATCTTTCCCTTTTATTTTCGGGGGATTAGGAACAATTACATTATTATTATCAACACCCGGATTCCCTTCATTGATGTTGTCCACAAGAGGCGGCTGATCATTTATTTCAGCTTCATCTTCCTCCTCTTCATTTCCCAATAACTGTTGTTCTAGAACAATCAAACGATCCCTCGTATCAAGTAGGGCAGCAAGGATTTCATCCTACTTTTGAGCAATAGTTGCTTCTCCACCCTGTAACGGGTTATTCGCAGCATTCCCTCTTATTCTGACCATTTTCTGTTCAATAAGAAAATTTAAACCTTATTAATATCGTGGAATCATTAGGTCCAGAGCTGCAACCTTCGACTCGATGCCAAGATGTAACATCACCATTTTAAGATACTAGAACAAGGGAAATTTTTTTATATATAAAACGTTCTCTATTATGAATTATATAATTCAAACACACGTTCAAGTTTTAATAATTGTTCTCTACCCAAACAATACAGTTTGGAACACACAATTTCCTTTTAAAACTAATGTTCTCTGTTCACATATTTGTAATATGGAACACACATTCAGTGCCATTCAATCTTATAATAGATTCTATATGCTACTGTAAATGACTCGAAGAACTGCCGATCTCCCATTTTCATGGCTCGGAGTTTCAACGATCTCTCATTTCATGACTCGGCAACTACCGATCCTTCATGTTCATTCATGCATAGTATATTATATATACAAGTTCTCTTAACCATTTCCGGTTATCGAAGTGATCCATTTAAGAAGCCTATCGAATATACATTCGATATTCATCGACATCTGCATCTTAAATTAAGTGATTAGGACAACGCAACCAGCACTTGCGATACTTTGGCC
Source organism: Taxus wallichiana var. yunnanensis (assembly GCA_018340775.1). NCBI lineage: Eukaryota > Viridiplantae > Streptophyta > Pinopsida > Cupressales > Taxaceae > Taxus > Taxus wallichiana. The sequence goes on from CM031234.1 coordinate 553,029,865, forward strand.
AAATATTTTCACATGCTTTGCATGATCATATTCCTGGATGTGATACACACCAATGGAATACGTCCTTCACCTCACTTCACCTATTATCTAGAATGGTCTTTCCTAGTTCCCACCCGGTCCTTTCAATTCAAGGTCGATTCAAACTTCCAATTTCTAACTAGCAATATGCACGAATATAAGAAGGCACTCATGGTGACTAAAGATACGCATGAGACATACGGCGTCGTTCCCCACGACTCCATGTGTCTAGTTATCTTTAGTCCTCAGAGAGTCACTCCGTATATGTGATCATACTTCTATCCCCATCCAAGAACTTCACATTCGGCCTATGTATTCTTGATGATTTAATTCGGAAGGGATTGTAATATGTCGCTATAACATTGTGTCATCATGAAGACCCCGTCTTCATGAAGACACCGTCTTTGTCAAGGCTGGCGTATGTCAATGTCCTACGGAATCCTCCCATCGAGAGTACACATCTGCTCAGTGATTTGGATATGATCTTAATATTTAAGATCAACTTTCAGCAACCATGCTGATCCTTTATCCTCGTTCCCGTTACAGTTGTATGTAGCTAAGAGAGACTAAATCCGTCTTCTAGCTTGCTATGCATCTTCTCCTTCATACCGAAGGGTTGCATTTTCTCTACTTGGTTCTCTTCTTAATCATTGGATTAAGCAGCCCGTTACCGAAAAGGATGTGATAAGTTTAACCTATTAAACTTAACCAAGTTTTCTAACCATTGTAACTAAATTCAGAATTCCAGCTTATTAGACGTCATTTAAATGAGGTCTAATTCCCAATAAATGTATTCATTTATTCTCCTTAACCTTACATAGTTAAGGTCCATTAGCCCTGGATATATTTATCCCATATCCTTTCTTTCTGAATTTAACATACGAGGCTATTAATGGAGTTCGAAAACGAAGTTCGGCTACTCCTAAGTTAATTGATATTCCTTAGCTTCCAAGCTAATCCTGAATACCTATCAGTTATGGAATCATATTCTTCCTAATCCCTTTAATGTCAATTAAAAATTCATCTTAACCCAGTATGAACTAATTGCACATTTCAACTTAAAAGTTGTATTTAGGTAAGAATAGATATCAATTTCTTTTTAATCCATCCAAGGACAATTGAGTAAATCCAAATCAAGAAATAACATTATATTTCAAAATTAATCAACAATATCAAACTAATATAGTTATTAAAATATCGCACTTGTATTTGTATTCATCAATCCATTCCATAATCCGTACATCTTTTCAATCAAGTATTTGGACTTTGTTTATATAAAACATCATTACAACTCATAGATAGAAGAATGTACTTTCTTCTTTTCACAATTCCTCGTAGAGGAATAATAACTAACAAATACAATTCATCTTCAGACAATCAAAAGAAGCATCAGAAAACAACCATGTCTTCGTTCTAATCAAATTCCATCTGTAAAATTACTTGCACGGGTCAGTTCATTGAACTGAGCATATTAAGCACTTGTCATTAAAATGAGGTGCTTCTAATTAACTGTCTCAATAAAAGAACCCTGCTTTTATGAAACGACAGTATGAACATCAATCAAGAATTAAGCATCAAAAGAATGGACAGCATAACAACTGAACCATCTAAATACCATCCCAATCAGCCAAAGAATTGCTGTCCTATTTCCCACATAACCATACAAGAAGCAATTTCCTTCAAAGTTCCAGATTACAACATTTGTAAAGTTTAGGAATACAAGTAGCATACTGCTGTTATAACATAACTGTTATCCTTTCCATTCCTTTCATTAGTAATAAATGCAAAGGGTAAAAACTAACTGAAATGTAAACCAATTACTTTCCTTTCAGTTCATGCATCTCATTTGATTCCAAGCAATCAAGTACAGACGAGAAAGCAAACAACAATAAATATAGTTGCTTATACCCAAGCATTTACAAAAAATTTTCCTAAATGATTACAGATTTCCAACTGTATGAGAGAATAAAAGATCATTTTCCCAAGTTATCCATCCACATTCCTATTCTTTCCTCATGACTGTCCTAAAAATTGAATCCAAATGAGACACAAATCAAGATAACAGTTCAGAGTGAAACTTACAAAATCCATTCGGAATTCACTTTCCAGCAGCAAGAATAATTTCATTCATAATCAGCTTTAAATGAAAACAAGGAAGAACTTATCGTCCTTATCAATACTTCATTTAATTCCGGCTCATACAAATGCCATAAAAAGGTTAGTAAAATATCGTATTGATCAGAGAACAAGCGGTATAAAGATGCATACTATGTACTTGTTGTACTAGAAGATTCCATACTTCTTTCACTGTATTTTTAACCAAATAAACAGTTATACAGCCAAGTAATCACTTATTCACATGTCCTTCTATATCCATGAACGCATACAGTTCATAATAACAATTTGCACATTGTTGTTACCTACAACAAGACCAATTTATAATGTACAGTAAAGCTCTATTGCTATTTCCAGAATTCAAACAACAAGAAGAGAAGAATTCATTCCTTTAACCTTTCAATAAGAAAACAACCATTTTCTTCAAACTCAACAAAAATTATTCAGGTCGATTTCATTTCTAAAGTATGCAAAATCAAAATCCGCATGAAACAATTAAATATTCCATTTATGCTACGAATCGATGACAAGAGTTTAATTGCAGAAGACAGAATGATATTCATTCAATGCGTGTATTTACAAACAAGAGTGCCAAGCCTTATAAAGGCTGCGGGAGGAGAGAAGGAGAGAGGACAGTTACAACTGTCTATTAATTGTCCATTAACAACAATGGATTAAACTAATGCTTAAACAAATGCTAACATTCCCCCCCTTAATACATTGTTCGTAAAAACATACATTTCCTGATAATAGGTCCCCCCCTTAAAGAGAACATCGCAAAGAGGGTCTTCACACGAGCATGTGCCTACATGGTCTCACATGGTTTTTCTAAGGTTGACCAGAAACCTAGAGGGACAGGAACACTTTCCGACTATTCACCTCGGTGGTTTTACAGGATTACCACGAACCTGGGCAAGTACCATGCGCTACTTTTAGTGCTTTTACTGCCCCCCGACGCTCTTCAATTAGAAGGTCCCAAACAGGAAACTTCGTATCATCTGTACTTTATTGAATAACAAAACAACAGGAACACGACACAAAACTGAAACTGAAATAAACAAGCCAAAAATTGAGGAATAGGTCCTCAATACCTTATTCTGCCACAATCTCTGTCGGCGGCCTCGTCGCTTGTGGCTTGCAAGAGGTCACTGGATTTCCTCTAGCCTCCGTTATCCTCCGTCCTCCTGTGCAGATGCTTACAATACTAGAGATGATGTGAAGCCAATCTCATCAACAACTTCCTCACTCTCATCAGAATCTTGTGGATCTTCTGTATGAGCAGTATTAGCTCCATTGTGTTTTATATTTCCTTGTAGAACATCTCTTGCTTGGATATGACAGTTCCACATTGTATGACCTTTCTTCTGACAATAGTGGCATTCAATCTCTTGTTTAGGCCTTAGTTTATTTTTATCTAATCTCCTATGAAATTTTCTGTTTGTGGAATACAGTGCACTTACTTGTTGAGTATCACCTTCTACAACATCGTCAGTTATGCATTTTTCCCTCGAGAAGAGCCGTGATCATGTCATCTAGATATTTAGACCGAATTTGGTAGAGTAAAAACAACATTGTTGTATTTGGAAGATAGACTGTTTAATAGGATAGCTTTGGCATCCTCATCTTCTATCACAGCTTTGACTTATGCTAGTTGTTGGAGCAGAGACCGAAGATTATTAATGTGACTAGACATAGAAACGCTTTCTTCCATTTTGAATCTATATAAGCTGAAGTTTTAGGAAAACTTCGCGTTCACTGCTTTCGCTCCAAATAATTGATTTAAATTATCCCACATGTCCTTGGAAGATTTATTGAGATCAACATGATGGAGTTCAGAATCGGAGAGAGCAAGGCCAATAATGGCTTTTGCTTTATCATCTCTGCACTGCCATTCTGCTAATTTGGCGGCGTCTGTGGGCTTTTTCTCTTTCCCATCTACTATACCCCATAAGTTTTTATGCATAAGTTGCATTTGAATCTTCACCTTCCATGTATGAAAGTTTAACCCCGAGTATTTTTCCAAGTGAATGTCCATAATAACTACTGGAGAAACGAAAAAAATGGTGAGGTAGGAAGTAAATTACCGTGAATGTCCATCAGGTAAGACTAGCATTGCAGACTTTCGGGCACTCGTCAGCCAGGCCTATGCTTCTCGATTGAGTTCCATCCCCGAAACAGAAGAACCTGCAATATTCTGCTGCTCAATGGCTTCACGAGTAACAAAGCTCAAATTGGTAATAATATCTCGGCAGAAATTGAGGGCAATGATGAACGAGAAACAGGTTGTGAAATTTGCCCAGATAATAGGGTTCCACGTAGAAATATTGAATCCCAAAACAAGCACTGAGATGGTGGAGATTTTCAGAGTGTCAAGCGTAGATTTAACCCTTATACACTGGTGGCCATGCAGAACATGTCGTTTTGGGTGCTTGCTTGGGCTCCTTCCACGGCTCACCTCCTTCCTGCTAGGTCTGCACGTCAATGATAGCAGAATACATGCGGTTTGGGATGGCACTGCTCACATACACCACCGTTGAAACCAATGAATGATGACTATCAAACAGATCGAACAGTTCGACTCCTCCACACAGGACGCTTCCTCTTTGCATCCACGCCAAATGAAATGCCACGCTCTGATACCAATGATGGCAAGAGTTTAATTGCAGAAGACAGAATGATATTCATTCAATGCGTGTGTTTACAAACAAGAGTGCCAAGCCTTATAAAGGCTGCGGGAGGAGAGAAGGAGAGAGGGCGATTCTGTTGTCTATTAATTGTCCATTAACAACAATGGATTAAACTAATGCTTAAACAAATGCTAACAAAAACACAAGCACTCGGAAAATAATCTAAATACCGCTGTCACTTCCAACAATCCGAACTTATAAAGTTCAATAAACCCAATTATTGTTTCTTTCGAAATCTAAAATAGCAAAGAAAGGAAGAACTCGTTTCCCTATAATTTCAGTAAGAAACAATCATTTTCTCATAATGAAATAAAAACACCCAAATCGAGTTCCTTGCCAACAAAAACATTTCTACCGAAATCCATTTTTCAAGATCATAATGATATGCAAAACTTTAGAATGCAATAATCAGTTATCAATACCTCTATCAAGGCAAACCCGCATAGGGTGTTAAATGCGTAAGCACAATAAGATCAAGCCCAATTTGAAGCAATAAAACAAATTTCCATGTTTTTCTTCCTTTGCACAGCAATCCAAAGTCAAGTGCGTTTTCACGATGACAATCTGAGTTAGAAGATCAACCGCATCCATAAAACACTATAAAATCGACTTTCCATCACAGCAAGAAGACAACATAATTCATTCATTGCAGAAATACAAAGCCAATTTTGTAATCGTGTCCACAGTTCGAACAAGAAGACCGAACAACATCAATAAAACACAACAAAATCATCCTACCCTCACAACAAGGATAAACACAATTCATTAATAAGTTCAGAAGAAAAAACAGTTGTCTTCTCCTACTTTCACAAACACCCAAAACGTATTCGTTCCTTTCTCTTACAAAAAAGCACAGCAATAATAATATCACTATCATTTCCCTCTAACCGAGCTCGTAATGCTCAAATTAAACTCAAATGCTAGTTCCTTTAAAATCCAAAAATGTTATTCCTTCAAAACCCAAAATAGCAGAAGGAAAAGGATCTTATTTCCTTTTAAAAATTTCAGTAAAGAAACAACTTCAAACAACTCGCACAGCCTGTAGAGATTTCATCATTCAAGTTCATATAGCAAAAGAACGATTGCACAATGAAAACAACTCATACTGCCTGTACAGTTTTCATATAAACATTAACAGAGAAATACCCATTTCGAATTCCCCAAAACTGTCAAACAAACCAACACAGCAAGTTCGTATTTCCAACTCAAATTTATGCAAAGACAGATCAAATCACAACAGCAAGAAAACGATTCTACCCAATTCATTTCCACAATGACAGCAAAATCGAATAAACCCAAAACCCGTTCAGAAGAAGAAGAGCAGGGTTGTTTTAATGAGACGCTTAAATAAAGCAAGTGTTTTAAAGAGAAGGGCTTAACATGCCTGCAAATTCTTCCTCGAAACTCGAAGAAAACCGCGTCTACAGAAGGTGTTTCCTTCCACGGCGACAGCAACGAGCTTCCCAACAATCACCTTCCTCTACAGGCTCATCAACAGCCTCCGATTTCCAAAGAAACAGTGATAAAAACCAAATAAAACTGGTTCGACTAAACCAAGCAAAAAAACCAAATGCAGAGCAACTTCAAAAAAATCCGAACAACACAATGAACAATAAAAATTCCTCCATACTCTTTCCAAGGCGGGCTGGTCGCGAAGACCGAGAAATTAATTGCATTAAAGGCTCTTCCTTTTCCCTATTTTCTCACGCCACCACCAACTTGGGTTGGTGAACCATCAAGTTTGAATTTGCATGCAAAACCAATTTTAGTGCATAACTAACTAGATACCTCTAGTTTTCCCTGTTCCCACCAAGCCACTGTCCACGTAAGGACTTCACATTTATTGCCATTAAACACCCTTTCATCCTTATCCTTTCCCATGGGTGCGTAAGTCCCCCTAGGTTACTTATTAATTTAGGATTCATAACGATTGTGCGACCTAGGTCATAGCCTAGTCTTTAGGTTAATAGAACTTAGGTCTATTTTCACCTTTTTATACAATTTAAAAATCCACTTAGGATAGTAGTTTAGGATGTAAGGTAGAACTTAGGATTAGATTAGGATCTAATTTCCCCTTAGCATCTAACACATAATCAATCAACTTCCAGTCAAGTCTTCCCGACTGACTTCCAATTTCAACACTGTGCAGGACATTTCGTCCTTCGTTAAACATACCTGAGCCACCCGTATCCAGGCATTTCTCGCCTTACGAGGTCTCACGTTACGACAGTGTATGGTTCGTGAATCGAACCTTTTCCGTTGGCATCTACGTGCCAACTGTTCATACCTGTAATCAGGTGCTGCACATTTATATCAACCTTCAGTCCGGTTTAAGATTAAATCGACAAAGTGATTACAAAAAGGCCATAGCATATAGAGTTCAGCAAGCATACGACAATTTGTCGTCACATCAACAAACACACAAGTAACAATAACTGATGTCCCATGCAAATAAATTACAGTATGCAAGAATCCAAATTAGCAACACATTCCCTTAAGATCAAAATATATATCTTAACATGTTTGCCTTCATTTCAGCAGTTACAACATCAAGAAAGTAATCACCATGATAACTTACAAAAATCAGGGCATTACAAATAGTCTAAGGAAAAAATGGATTAATGTTATGAAAATTGAGATGAATTATAATGAAAAAGACCGATACCTAAACTCTTATTCATCCTCCAACTTATAAATTGGGTCTACAAGATCAATTGTTATTGGGTTTAACTAGTTTCTAAATTTATGGGCAATCCATTACTGAAGCATTTATAGGTAGTGATTTTTTTTTCAAATATGGAAAAGATACTCATAATAATGGTATTGATTTCATACCAGTAAGTTCATTATGTCTAATTGCATACAAAAATCTAAATTTTGAATGTTTTCTTGATGATAGGAAGTTTACTTTAGGTTATTGCTTTGGATTGGGAAGTGAGTTTGTTTCTTTATCCTCTACTGACACTTAATATACAACTCTTACGTATTCTTACATACAAGATATGATGTTAAGAACATTGTTAGTGGATTTTAAAGATGCTCAACTTGTGCTTACACATACAATTGTCCAATAATCTAATTTTAGATTTTGAACCAAACATTAAACTCAAACATCATTTAATTAGAGGCTTGGTCAATGGCAATCAATTTTTCAATTTGTATATGTGACATCAAGATCATTTTGTCAATATTTTTACCAAAGAATTTTAAACAAAGATTCATTAGTAACAGTGTTTAAAAACACTAAAATTACTAAATTATACTGTAAACAAAGATTCATTACTAACAGTGTTTAAAAACACTAAAATTGCTTATACTGTAATGGTAAACTCCTCTTGTACCTGGTAAACAAGCTGAATCCAATATTGCGTGTAAATAATCTTCTCCTCCACGCGAAATTTTGTTATTTTACCTTTAAACCACTCAATCCAGTGTTGGCTCTGCTCTGCTAAACTGGTCATATTTGCGTTTACTGGAAGGGAAGGAAACAGTACGCGGTTAAACTATTTGCGGGAAGGGGATGCGGTTAAATTGTTAAGTCCTTGGGATGGGCAACCAGATGAACTGGTTTATGCAAGCTTCAACGGATTGTCACGGATGATTCGACGAAGATTTGGGCGGCACCTCCGACACTGCAAGAAGCATTTCCGGGAGTGACAAAATTCTGCACAACCGTCCTTTCATTGCCACCTCATCTGCAAATAATAGTCATGGATATGTTTATGGATGGCACACCATACAAAGATGCAAATTGAGTGGAGGGTAGCGGTCTCCGCAGCCCCTGAAAGTATTCGGGTTCCACTTTATACGGAAAGACTCATTTTGTACCTGTACAACAGCTATATTTTTCTAATTTCAGGGCTCGAATTTATCACCGAGTGTCCTGCAAATGAAGAAATCCTGTTCTCTGCGCAGAAAAAGTCTATCTGCGTCGTTTGATTGACGTTTATAGTAGGGAAAAAGTAAACAACAAACCTTCTACATTTATGAATACCATTTTGCTCATCGAACTGCTGGCAAATTTTCTTTTTCCCATGAACTTACTAATAACTACAGCTAAATTTTACATCAAGTCAAAGGTCTGTATACAAAATAGAACTTCAATTCAGGGACCAGTCTGTTTGAAGCCATACATTGAAGAAAGGGCTTGAGCAAATGTAAACAGGAAAATAAATGTTGCAGCCATCGCAGACACTGTGGTACGCCATGGCCTTGTAAAACGGTTCGTGAAAAACTCGATCAGTCGAACCGTCCATTTGGCTCTGTAACACTCCATAATCTCCTTCTTCAGAACGTTGAGCTGCTGAAACGAAGATATGGCCATGCCCTTGCAAAGACCCTCCCATCACTGACCCACCTGCGCATTGTTTCCCATATAGATATAGAAAATCCCGGCCATCCTCAGCAGAGTCGCGTCCTGCTCTGTGTAAATCAAACTCTTCATTAAACCAACGTAGCAAGAAACCACCCGTAATTCCGACGGTAGAAACGCCTCCATAGCCATCAGGTTTCTCACAAGAGTTTCGGTTCTTTCATAAATGTTGATGACAGGAAGGTAAAGAGTAAAGTTTTCCTTGTCAAATCTCAGGGCCACGCCGCCATCTCCCGTATACGGCCGGATGCATATTCCGCCTTTGCTTAATCTTGAGACAGATGGAAGAACTTGATTAAACCGTATTTCTACAGTTGGTAACGGAGACGACGAAGAGTTTACCCCGGAAAAAAAACAGAGGATTAATCCGTGCAAGAAACTCAAATAATGATCCCGTCCTATAAACGGGGAATCTAGCTCGAATCCTGAGAGCTGCATATGTTTGAAAGGGAAAAACATGGAAGCGGCGTTAAATAGCAAGTGGAAGAGCCTGGTTTGTGCTTCTTTCTCTGATCCAGCCTCCAATTCTAATATTTTGGCGAGGATGAACACGGGAATCTGATTTTCTAGCTTTACAATGTCCACCAGTATTGCAAATCCGATCGATTTGATTCTATTTTCATCGAAAAGGGGTTCGAAATACGTACATTCAGATTCAGAGGAATCGAAGTGATCTTTACCCGTGAGTGTTCTGAGAAACTCCAAGAGAAAAGACGCGTCCAAAAGCATCATCCACGCTAGGCTTTCCGAGTTGCAGTCGATGACCTTTTCGTAGCTGTCTCTGATTTTGCCGTCCATTTTCTCAATCTCTGCGACTACAAAGTTGATGTCTGTTGCAGCACCTCCAGGCAGCCTCTTCATCATTTTTTGGGCAGCCCTGAGCTTGTGGTTATCCATGCCGTGAAGATTTTTGTTGTGGTGGTAAGAAGGGCCGATAGAAACTACCTGAGGAACATATGCATTGCGGTCGAAGTCGACGAGGATCTTGGGGACGCTGAAGATGCAGACGCTCGGGGACGGGAAATAGAATTCTGAGAATGGAGGCCCTCTTTGACGTGGATGAGCCATTCGCCTTCGCTGGCGCTTCTACTGTACTCTGAATCTTGGGCCTCACACAATTGTAGGGTGTCGGCCATTTGTGCTCAGAAGCAGCTTAATTAGGCAGATTAAGAAGGACCTGAACCCGAAGTTTAGGTTGAGTAGCGGATCAATTAAGCCTAGAAAACAAAGATATGTTAGGGAAAATTCGCAGTACGTTCCAGGCCAAATTGTTGAAGTTAAATTCAGAGAAGCGACTATTACGAAACCTGGTGTTACCATCCGTTGGCGTTGTGAACGCAAAGGAGCTCAGAAATAATCGATGGTTGAAAAAAGAATGAGATGTTGACTGCTCAAAAGTATTACACGGTAGGCACTTTTAGTTTTGACTGCACATGGTTTTTTTTATTAGATTAGGTAATAAGTAGGAATAGGCTCCCACAGGTCAAACTTATAACATTTTTTGCGGACCTATATAATAGATAGGCACCATAGTCAAAAAAATTACTTTGAATTACAATTGTGATGATGTATATATTCTTTTTATGTTTATTAATTTCCATTTATTTTTTAGAATATTTATGTCTTTTTCTTTTTTTTTCTTTTTTTTTTCATTTCAAATAAAAAGACAATATTTATTATCCTATTTTACACCCATTTACATTTCATTGACTTCGTCATTAAAGGCCAAAATCATTATTATGGGAGACTCCCAATCTATCAAAAATTAATATTCTCAATTTGAGTAATTGTTGAATGTAGAAGTCTTGGTAAAAAAAGCTTTCCAAAATTTAAGCTTAGGTATAAACAAGCAAGTTATTAAAACGTTTAGTAATTTAACATGATATCATTCTCATGGTTAAGGGACTTAATTGTTGAAAGTACATAACATTGTTATTATATTTATATTAGTGATTGCGTCAAGTTGTGTAATGGTCATATTGACAAGCATGTAAAATGAAATGTTTTGGTATAATTATAATATATTTCATTTCGTCAATGAACCAAGTATCTCCAATTATAACCATAGAAATTAGAATGCAAGAATGAGAGTTTCAACATAATTATGAATATATCGTTTCACAAATAATGACAACTTATTTTTGGAATTTAATTTAGTAATAATTTGAATAGAAAACATTCAATACATGTACAAAATGTACAGAATAACCTCATATAAAATATGAGTTTTGTTTCTCGCACAACAAAATGGTGATTTTGTTGGTCACGATATAAATAAAAACAACATTTATCTTTTATGGTTGAGATTAATTGTTGTATATTTGGTTGAATTTGTAATAGATATGGAGGTTAATAATTAGATAGCTAATTATCTTCTTGTAGCACTCTATAAAGGGAGACCTCAACTAGAAATTTGTACGATGATTTGACACTCTTTGAAATGAAGCTCACTACTACTTATAGGGAGAAGCACACTTTACTTCATTGAGAAACAAGACAATTACATGGCACTTTTCATGTCCCGAGAACTTAAGACCCTATTGAAGGTGGACAAGGGTAACGAATCGGTTAAATAATTATCATGAAACATTTTTGCAAGATATCTCTATTAAAACCATTAATAGAGTTGGTCCATATTTTAAATTATATAATGCCTACTTTTCGATATATAAACATAATTTTAAAATATATAATACCTCATGTTACATATACGATCATAATTAATTGTTTATAATATTGATATAAAATTGTAAATAGATAAGCTAGACAAACCACCATTATTTCACATGTTCGACGATTTATTTTCCATGTTACTTGAGCTTTGGGCTGTCACAAATCTCAAAAGTAAAATGGTCCTTGTTAATCAACCTATACCCACAGGTTGAATGAGAAAAGTGCCCCACTAAAGTAAGCCAATATCATGTGTGAATTCTAAGAATTGAAACACACTTTTTGAAATTAAACCCTCGCCCCGAAGGGAGAGACATGCCACAATGTAAAAAAGAATCTTCTCATAACATACATCAATAGAGTGAAGGACCTGGATTCGTAAGTGCCAACTTATGTCACTTCGCTCTATCTATAGTCCACACAATTATATATTCAAAATCTTAAATAGAAAAGGTCGCATGCTTGTTAAGTGGTTTTTATAAAATTAACATTACAATATATGATCTTATAAATATTCTTACACATTCTAAATATTTTTTTAAAATAGAGAAGATTTGCTAATTGCTAGTATATAACTATTTGTAATGTCTGACATTTATTGTATTCACTCTAGTAAATAATGCATGTAATACATATGTGTGTTATAATATTATATATTGAAGAGAATACCATAATATTTCTACCACCAAATCAACACCTTTCTATATGGTCATCGAAAAATAATCCAAATATTTTTCTAATAGAAATTTAATGAGAATTAGCTACAACATGTCCATTCTATAAAGAAATTCAAGGCCAAAGGATAAAACTAAAATGAATAAAAATCAATAAATACTTGAAAATTAATTTCTTACACGCATTCAAGATTTCCATATAAACACGTCGAGATAACAATAATATAGTTTTCTCTTTAAGAATAATAACCCATTCATTAGGCCTTGACACTACCAATAATTGTTTCTTGCATTATTCTCCAACAATCCAAAAGCCACTCATTTAGTATAGTTATATACGCATATTTTGCATGCCTTCCAACATTAAATACGTCCTTAAAAATTCAAGACAAGAAAGTTGCTAAACTAAATATAGACACTATACTCACAAGAGGATTGGGTTCGTAATGATGTCCAAGATATCGTCCTTGGAGTCACTTCGCTAGGTTATGTTTCTCTAACACCCATGTTTTTCTAGTTCACATTGCCTACCACAATAGGAATTTCACAACCTATCTTTTCACTTCAAGTTATCCACCTCCTTAAAAATTCAACAAATCTTAAGATATAAAGGGGCATACAATCAAACAAAAACAAAATTTCATTTTAGAAAGATAAGTTCACTCTCTTTTTATAATAGTAGATTGTAGGTTTTTTTTTTTTTTTTGAGAAAGAGGCAAGATACTAGAATCCCACTCCAAAAAAATATGCATCTTCAATTTGAGGCATATCAATTATTTTATTAAAGTGGGGGACCTAAACATATGATTACATGCAACCAAACATGATTTTATGACTAATCATTTATAATCATGTTATATTCATTTTATAGCTCAAAAAATTTTCATCCCATTCATAATATTAAAAGGAATGTATTATTTATTATACATCCATGAATGTATTCTTACCTTGAACTTATGGTATTAAGTAGTTGTAAATACATAAATTTGGAAATTTATCCTTCGATAATGACAAGTTTGGATTTATTTCTATACTATGAATTGTGCACATATCTTAGTCTTAATTGACACATCCTTCTATCTCTTATATGAATTACTTAACTACGGACATTACTCTATTATTCACTCAATTAATTGCATTTATCCAAATAAGTATATAACTCATGTTGGCATCTCACCTAGAATCTTTCTTGAACATCAAGACTACCTATCCAAAATTGTATGGTCTCGGATTAGCTCATAGTACTATCTTGACCACCCCATAGAGTTTTATTTCCCACTCTCCAATGGATAATTTCCTAATTCGATATCTATATTTGGGTCATTTATTATTCTATAGGTCAACCTTAATGCAAAATCTAACCTCTTAAAGCCTATATAAGTAATTCTAATACACTTAAGAACTCGCGAGAACATTCTTTAGAGCGTATATGAAAATTACATTCCTAAATCACTCAAGACTCTCCTAAATATTCCTAAAAAAACAACACATATTTAAGAGCAACAACCACTCGGTTGTAAAACACTCAAACTAGTTTCATGAGTCTAGTTTCCCAATCAACAAGCCTCTTAAATTCCTAGAGCCAAATCATAGCGGCGAGACACATGAAGCATTACAAAATTTATCGGGAAAAAGGAAACTTATCTAACATATGAACATAACAAACTATATCACTAATATGTAGGGTACAGTCTAATTTATCTATATTTAAAAACTTATCTAATAAGGGGTTGGTCGATGGCTTAAGACATGTTCCTCTAATAGGCATCATGCACCCTAACAAGACTAATTGTTCATTTACACCTATTTTTTTATGGGTGCCACATGGGATTCATCAATGTGCCCACTCCATTCCCTCTCTTGGATAAAGCTAATGTCGGGGATATTGATTGGTGCCACATGTGGCCCATCGGTGACCTCATATTCCACTTTGATTATCCTTGGTATTGATTATTCGACATGATGCCACACCAATGTGTGCCATGTCACACACATCATGCCCCATGGGTACGAACTCTTTGCATTTTAGTCCCATATTTATGGTGGGTGAAAATTTTAGGTGTTTACAAAGCATAATAGTGTGCCCCACTTGGTGACCAACAATATTTTAAAACCTGGTTGGTAAATAAATCTTTACAAAAATTAATAAACTTAAAAATTCAAGTAAATTATGGATGCATAACTTCTTGGTACATTTATGCTCTTAAAAATACAAGTTTGGGCATGTTTTAGTTGTCTAACATATTTTGTTGATGGTATAAAAAGTAAAAAAATGGGACACTATTATATTAATATAGAAGGAATTTTTGGTTTGTTAATAAACTTGCCTATAGAAGGAATTTTTCTCTCTGCATAATGTTGAGTAATTAGATGAGTTAGATGAGTGAGTAGCTAAGTGATTTGGCTTAGTGAGTAACTCATCTCATCTCATTAATTTAACTTGGTGATATCTCGTAAGTTTGACTTGGTAAATGCAACTTTATGATAACTCAATTATGATATCGAATCACTTAATTAAACTCACTTATAGCTCAATTACAAGATTGATCCATCTTAGATGTAAGAAAAGTAAGGTAATCTCAATCTCATTAGATAGCTCATTGAGCTAAAAATTATATTTCTTTACAAAGTAAACCATGCAACATTGGTTTGACTTGTGACAAGCTCAACGAGATAAACCTTGTAGTCATAAAATCATGCAATTTATACATTTATTTATCCTAGTCTCATACTTGATATTTAAAAGATTCTTGAGTGAATAAAGTGATAAATAATCCCGTCCTTTTAGCCATCTTGTTTATTTTATTTCGTAATTTGTGACCTATTACACCCATATGCCCACCATTTTCTAACATCCCACGCTATTTTAATGTTAGTTTGGGAATCCAAATTTAATGTTGGGGCACCTATAGGCGCCTAGACCCACAGGGCTTCCACGATCCTTTTAACACTTTCTTGTAATGTTTTGGGCCTCTTCTAACTATTTTTCATATTTATCTTTCTTGTGGTCAGCCTTTTCGGGGTTAATTACGAAATTAGAGAAAGAGAACCCTATAAATATAAATTTATGAGACCATAATGAGGGACCTAACATAATTTACTACTATCACTCATCTAGAGTTACATCTATTTATTGCACTTGCATCCACATAGCTCCATCATCGAGGCACAAGCTAGGAATTCTGCATCACACTTCATAAGGGTAGGGATTCTTTTATATTCCATACACATATGCAATTACATTTTCTCCATTTATCTATTGCTCGTTATTTCACAAAGTGTGATTGAAACAAGATCACCTAGGGCATGACATGCACACACATCAAAACTACATTTTGGTCCTAAATGTAGTGCAATGCTCCATGTATTAAGCCCATTGTTGTGGCGGTGAGATCAGTTCGACCCATTCATTCTACATCTTTATTTTTGTAGGGTTTGATACTTCTTAGTCATTTACGAGTTATTCTTCCTCTTGGAATATTTGGATCATTCTCATGCGGGACAAAAAAATTGGTGTGACACATAGATAGGGTTTAGACCACCTTCGACCACCTGTAAAACTAGTTCCAAAGCTTTTTCGCATACCAAGGAGCATATTTTACCTACTGAACACCTAAGGGTGCCCCATCCTTTCCTAGGCACCTAGTCTAGCCACATCACCTATATCTATCCTTTACAGGGAACCCGACATAGTCGTTCCTGCTCATGTTTTCTCTAGTCGACTCTGTGACACTCTGGAATATTTGTTTGCTATTAGTTGAGTTCTTTCCTCACCCTTTTCTTGGACATTAGGGTTTAATTTTCATTAGTTTAATTATTTATTTACTTCATATTGTTAGTAGCACATTTATTTATAACATTTATGTCCTCCTATATTAGATTAACTAGCCCCACACTACATTAGTTTAGTTCAATTTTTAGTTAATCATTTTGGTGAACACGACTTGTAAATTTTCTCTTCTTTCTTTTAATTTATGCCTGTTACCCATAGTGGTCATTTTGGATCTCTTCAATATTGTGAGCTCCCTTCGTTTCCCATCATACTTCTAGGTCAATGGATGATACCACCACCTCTATGGCTAAAAACCCTTTAGATAATTCCAACTGTGTTCCTCTCCATGAAATCGAAGCCTCTGATAGTGAAAAATCCTATGATGAAGACACTAATGTTGACCAAGAACAACTTAATGCTATTACTGATTTCCACCAAGATTTTCATGAAAACCCCACTCATCTTCCACATGTCTTGCACACTTTAATTTCCTCTCGGCGATCTCGTGACACTTCCACTTCTCATTGTTTCTTCTCCTCCCATGGTCTCCACACTTTGAGCGTTTATGTTTCCGCTCCTATTCTTACAACTACCATCCCCAAAACTCAATTTTGTACTCCTAATATGCAGCTCAGCTCATCTTCAAACACTCTTATTTAACATCTTTATATCAGGATTTGCAAAATAAAATTCACCAACTCAAATTTGTTGCTTCTCACAGATCACCATCTTTAGAGTCTACCTCATTGTTACATACCCCCTTCGTACCTTCTATTTCTGCTTATGCATTTCCACCCAACTTCATCTCTCCCAAATTTCCCATTTTTAAAGGCCATGATGACCCACAAGAGCATCTCCATGCTTTTCATGTAGCATGTCTCGATTATGTGGATGATCATACCATTCTCACTAAGATTTTTCCTCATAGTTTGTTCTATGACCTACCTATCCATTCGGTAGTCTCTTTCATGCATCTGGCTGACACCTTTCTTACACATTTTTCTATCAACATTGGCTCTAATATTTCTTATGCTCAACTGGCATAGCTCAAGCAAGGGCCTAATGAACACTTATCTGATTATGTATTGCATTACAAACACAAATTAGCTAAGATTATTAATATCCTTATAGATTACGAGCTTCAAGACGTATTTATTCATGATGCATTACCACCACTTCAAGAGATCATTATCTTTGATACATCTTCCTCTAAAAAAATTTCACACTCTCAAGATTCATGAGAATAATATTATTTCCATTAGGAAACTTAAATATCAGAAACAAGCTTCATCCTCCACTTTTGTTCAAAGTAAACCACCGTAAAAAACGTTTACACCTAAAACTATGGAAAAATAACCTACTGTAAATGTCATCTCTACTGCTAAGGAACTTCAACCTCAACCTTACAGACATGCTCTTACTAAGTTTAGTACACCACCGAGTGTTTTTCTACCAAAAATTATTGATGGTAATCATCACCTCTACAACTTGATCCATCTTGACCCAAAGGATGTAACTTCAACGATAACTCTTATTGTGATTATCACAAAGTGTTTATGACATTCCATTGATCGGTCATTTCGATTTACGAAAACTCATTCGATTTTATTGACAATGGCCAAATTGAACTTCTAGAATCTAAAACATCAACACTTAGTAATGAAAATCATAAACTTAATATTTTAAAGAACCCATTACCCAAACATGAAACAAAATGGACTCATTCCTCCGTTAATTATGTCGCGCCTTCTCCATCGGGAGCTCTTGATTTTTAATTTGCTAACACTGAAGGTTCTCCACTAGTCATTTATTTTTCCAACTCTAATTATCACACTAAATTTACATCTAATAATTTACACATCCACATATCTATCGTCTTGAATTCTATCAAAATAGTAAGTTTGACCCCTCATGGCCCATTAGTGAATGTTCTATGTTCCTCCTTAGGGCCATCAATTTCCTTCCATCACAAATTGAGTAACCCTTCCACAAACCATTTGGTGTTCTTAAGCTACATTTCATAGTTGGCCATCTTACTATGCTTGTCCCTTTCCTTATTGGAAACATAGTTGAGGGATGTGACCTACTTCTAGGCCTTAATTGGATTTTCACTCTCAATCTATCATATCTATGAATCACTTACGACTTAAATTCATTCACAAATCACAAGTCATTTCTATTAACAATGTTCCTCCATCTCCTCCACTATTGTCATCTCCTCGTACAATTTATTGTGGGTCATCCACCTCATCTAACACGTCTCATTCTATGTTATTAAAAGTATAGTATAGTCCTAGTTAACCTACTCGAGTACCATTTAAATGACCACATCATTATACTAGTCTTGCACATCGACATAGGCCTATTCCTAGGACAGTCCAACGCATCTCAAAGCATCGATCGCCACCTCAATTTATTCCACATGGTTTCTCATCACCTTCGCATTCCACATCATGTATATCTCCATCGCCAATGCATTTTACTACACCTCAATCTTCATCGTATATTCATCCATTACATGTGCATAGACTTCATTCACCGACACAACATTTGTCTACCATACCACCACTATTAGAACATGGCCCTACACTTTCATCCCCATAGACATCAGGTGGAGGACCTTCATCCTTCACTATCATTGGTTAGTTTACTCATTGGTATACTCTTGGGGACATAGCACCTAATACCCCCAACTCACTTGTACATATAACATCTTTGCATTCTCATGACACACTCTTATGCTTAGGTTCATACTTGACTATTGAGGGACTATTATTACACTTCCCCACACGTTGCACTCTAGGCATTACACATTTGTATTTCATCGCGTGTCTAACCTTTTGACATTTACGCATTCCTACATCACACATTTCTACTATTTATCCAATAATTCTATCATCTACGCATTTATGATCATATGTTATTCATCTTACACATTACATACATTATTAGGCCATCTACATACATAGCCACATCATACATTGTGCATATATTCTACATACTACACTAGTATAATTTACGTATGAGCCTTATTTTAAATTTCATCCCTACATTCTACATTACTAGAATCCCTACACATGTTACATCCCACATTCTACATTATACACACTTAACACTTTGCACATTTACAAATCCTACTCATCACATGGTCGTTTATTCTCACTACCACCTATACTACATTTTTTTCCATGTGTTGCACTCACCACCCTATGGGTCACTTTAGTTCCTCGAGGCCATACTCATCTTTCGAGGGTTTACCAATCAAATGGACCTTACACTCCTCACACATTTACTATTTTACCTTTTACCATGCGACATTTCACCATACGATATTTTATCATGCGACATTTCCAACCTAGTGACATATGCTTTAGTCTAAATCGTCACTTATTCTATCATATTTGTAGTGGTATACACCTTAGGTTACATCACTACTCCCTCCTTTCATCTTGTAGTGACATACACTTTAGGATAAATCATCACCTATTTCTATCATCTTGTAGTGATATACGCTTAGGGCTAAATCATCACTCATGCATTTACCTCGTAGTGAGATACTCTTAAGGTAAATCATCACTCATCCATTCACCTATGTCT
Source organism: Taxus wallichiana var. yunnanensis (assembly GCA_018340775.1). Classification (NCBI taxonomy): domain Eukaryota; kingdom Viridiplantae; phylum Streptophyta; class Pinopsida; order Cupressales; family Taxaceae; genus Taxus; species Taxus wallichiana. Next base: position 553,049,770 of record CM031234.1, read on the forward strand.
ATAATCATATAGTGGTATACACTTAGGATAAATCATCACTCACATATTCATTAAGTCATGATGTATGCTTCAGCTATAGGGGTCACACACATCTTTTCCAAATGTCACATCTCATCACCATTACATACACACTCATCACAATGTATTAGAAATAACTCACACTACTCAACCATTTCCCTACGATGCACTCTCATTTACGATTCATTATTTCTTGTTGAGGGAAAAAAATTAACCTCATTTCATACAACTCCATACACTCGGGGGCATGCGGCTCCTATAATTCCATCTTGCATTCCATTCCATCCATCCACAACATATGACATTATCTTGGGGGCATTTACTCTTGTTTACTAGTGTTTTACATTATCACTTTACTATGCGTGTTAGCTTTATTTCTTATATTTCATTAGCTATATCATCCAAAATGTGCGTTCATGCCTTTTTTTAATGTGAACACAGAATAGGACTCTTACACACGACACGGATGCTCGTCTTCTACCCTTACTATACTTTTCACCGAGGAATCTACATTCATCTCTTTAAGGTGATATTATTTCAATTTGTACTTAGTATCTCACTTTACTTGATCATATACACTCTTGAAATATTAGTTATTTCTCTAACATGCTAATGGGTGTTCTATGTGCAATACTTTTTTTGAGGATTACATGTTTCCATGAATTCTTCTTTACTTGTTTGTACTTTTCTGCCATTGTTTACTATTGTATGTAGGATTTGTCCTATGTTTGTGTGCACACTTTCTTATTATTTATGGCCATGATGGCCTTGTGTGTCTTGCGACATTGTGAGTGATGTCCCATGTTTGTACCCCACTTAGTACAACTTATTTTCTTCCTTAAGTGATTATATTGTCTCAGTGTAGATTATACATGTTTTCTATATACATGCATTGTTTCTTTACACTTATCTTTAGCTAGCCTTCTTGTTTGTGCATGCCTTGGTTTCTACCAAGAAATTTCTAGGGTTACAATGTACATGTGGTTGGTCCTCTTTTGGGGTTGCATGTCTCCTATCAGCAACATCACATGCGCCCCCAAAGAGGGGGAATCATTTGTGGGTTTTACATACTAACACAAAATATTTATACTAGTTCGAGTCACATATAGCGAGTGGTTTAAGACAAGTCTAGGAACCCCATACACAATGGACTTTACAAGGCATGGTGTCCTTAGGATTTCTAGCAAGAAATTACTGAAGCTTAAAGGTTACCTTGGGTGTGCCTCTCTACACTACTTCGGTCGGTGGCGTCGAATCACCCAAAAATTAGGTGATTAACAATAATAAATCCTAAGACCTAGATGACCTATTAATGTTAATATAATTAGGAGGACTAAATTACTAACACAATGGCATCTCTTGCATCTCTCATACCATGGAGAACAAATGAATCCAAGCTTTCTGTTATTATTTATCATCGTGATCAACCATCTCATGTTCATGGGTTACCTCACATCAATCTTGTTTAATCTAATGCATCGGATCTTTGGTACTCTCAAATATTTGATTATATATCCAAATTCATCATTCCCTCGACTTATCTAACAATGGTAGAAGGACATTTCTTCAACGTGCTAACTGTTATGTCATTCTTGGCGAGAATCCTCTATAAATGTGGGTTCGATGGTATTCTCCTTTGATGCCTTTAATCCCATGAATCTACACATGTTATCCTGGAAGAAGTCCAACAAAATGGAATAATAGTAAATAACCATTCTAAGTGAAATAAAACCCTAGTTATGCAAGAGATGGGAAGGAAATGACTTAGCTGATTCGAATATACTTTCACAGTTTTTTTGTGCAGTAATGGATTCTAGAAGTGAATACAAAACTTAGAGACCACCTGTGAAGGGTAGATCAGGTATTCTAAGTAGAATGAGGTGCCTAGAATGGTGTTGATGTATCTGGGGTGCCTGTTATGAGAATTAGGTTCCCTTGTCTATGGAAGTGCTTGGGCGGAGTGCAGTATCATCTCAAGTTGATATGAAAATATGTATGTCTATCACACTTTGGATTCACTCGATAAGTTGTATGATGACCTACAATACAAGAGGAAGTATCAAACCTTAGAAAAATAAAAATGCGGTATGAATGGGTCGGATTGACCTCAACCTCCAAACCCGGTAGACTTATCGCTAATTGTTGCACTACATTTCATACCTAGATGTAGTTCTAGTGAGTGTGTGCATATCGTGCCCTAGGTGCTCTCGTTCCAGTCGCACTTTATGAAGTAGCGAGTAATATTAGCTATAGAAAATTTAAGTAGAATGTGTGCATGGAATAGAATAGAATCCCTCCCCCTATGTAGTGTGTGTGATGCAGATCTCCTAACCTTGGTGCATGGAACTATTTGGATGCAAGTGATGTAATGGATATAACTCTAGATGGAGTGATAGTAGTATGTAATGCTTTAGGACCCTCATAGTGGTCTTATAATTATATATTTATAGGAATCTCAAGGTTAATTTAATAATTAATCCCAACAAGGCCAAATGGAAAAAGGATAAGGATGAAAAATGGATAGAAAGGCCCTAAAAAGAAGTAGGAAAGAATGTAAATGGATTGGGGTGCCCAGAGTGGGACCAGGGCACCCCAGGACAACCTAGTACATGAGCTAGGGTGCCTTGATTTTGGGATATAATGACGGGGTAATTACGAAATGGATTGATAAGTGAAAGATAATATGTGGGAATGATGAAATAAAATATAAAATAAAGATGGCCAAAAGGTGGGATTAATTAGTACTTTATTCACTTGAGAACCTTATAAATAGTAGTATAAGACCAAAGCTAATAAATGTATAATGTGCATAATTATGAGTGGAAATCTTAGTAACATAGAGTAGATAGAGATGCGTATCGATATCCATGTAGAGTGTAGAAGAAGATATGTCGATGGACTATACTCAAGCATGGAATGACAAAATGAAAAAGGTGGAGGAGCATGGATTCTAAAGATGAAAAACGCGCATAAAAAGTGATGAGAGTTAACCTAGGGAGGAATGTGTGTGTAGTTGTTGTGGTGTGTACTTTGTAACTACATGGCTAGTATGGCAAGTACCATCACGGTGTGTTGTCATTTCATTGTCTTTGTCATTGTTGTTGTTGCCCCCAATTTGACTACTTTTTTCATATGCCCAGGACTTGCAATGAGAAAAAATGAAGTAGTCAAATATATATGTATGTAAAAAAATGATGTGTAAAATACGCATCGGTAAAGTACCTAAATGTTAAATATGCTAAATGAACATGTAAATTTAAGTGTAAATGGAACATGTGCACCTAGTCCACATTGAGAAAAATGGTGTAGAAGGATATCATGTACTTGTTGATGCATAATCATAGTACCCTAAATGTCTACAACTCGATGAGTTGAGACTCTCGGTGTGCTTACATTAGATGGAGCTTCTCCCAAAGTGTGGGACTTTGTGAATCAGGAGAGATCTCTGAATGAAGGTTGGTTCCTATTCCTTAGTTTAGGTGCACACATTCATATTAAAAAGGATATATTCTAAAGCCTACTATAACTAGCCAAGGAGACATGGATTAAGGAAATGCAAGAAATAAAATCTAAACTAACAAGGGTGATGCACTAAAGGAATGCTGAAACACTTGATTTTCCATTAACACAAACCATAAAAATGCAATACAATCACCATGCACAAATAACTAGGACTGCAATGAGAGATCAAGAAGGAGATAATGAACACAAGAGAGGGTTGAAAATTATCCACAGACATGCATTATTGCTCCAAAATTTGATACAGTGCATTATAATGGCCAAGAGGCACAAACTTGCATTACAATTTGAATGGGAGGCTTGGACTCCACAAATCCACTTACAGACAAGAGAAGAAGGGAGGGTGCAAAGAAGAAATGTCCAACCTTTAGAAAATTTCCCCTCCTTACAATATATAGGAAGAATAAGAAAGAAGGGAGAAGAATTCCAATCATGCTTCAACCACCCTGGTAGGTGAGAATCCTAACAGCCTCCAAAAATGGTAAACCTGTATTTACTCAATCGTAGTTGAGATAATCTAAAGGTCAAAATTCAATGTTCCACGTGGGCTCTCACAATATATTAAATATCTAAGCATTTAAAATCCTTGGCAGGCTTCACGATTCATCTTTGAACTAACCTTCCACCAAATCTTTTCCAAACTGCTTTGGGTTTGGATTCTATCTGTGTGGGATCTATGTGGAAACCCCACATTCTTGAGATTTTACCCCCTCCTTTCATTATTGAAATTGGGACGTTTGGACACTTGGCATCATCTACGAGCTGCTTTTTTTTCCCTTGTGTTTTATCTTAGTCCCTCTAAATGATGACAAGTGGAGAGTTTGTGCATGTTTGGGACCTGCCTCCAGGATTTTATTTTGAAATTACGTCAATGAGGCACGTGGAGGATTCCACTGCTCTTAGAATTTTCAATGGCCAATTCAACTTTCTTGGGCCTTAGACATGTGGAGAGCCTACGCTTGTTTGGGGACTGCCACTTATGTGACACCTTTAAAGTTGCATCGATGAGACACATGGAGGCTTCCGTAGCTCTTAGAATTTTCAACGGCTGGTTCAAATTTCTCATTCCTTAGACATGTGGAGAGCTTGTGCTTTTTGGAGACTGCCACTTCTATCACACCTTTGAATTTGTGCCAATGAGACACATGGAGGCTTTCCCTGGCTCTTAGATTTCAACAGTCAGTTCAACTTTCTCAGGCCTTAAACACGTAGAGATCCCATGCTCATTTGGGGACCTCGCTTTGGAATTTACCTTTGAAGGTGCACCAATGATGAAACATGTGGAGGCTTCCACTAGCTCTTTTATACTTAGCCGATTCGAGCCTCGAGTGAACACTTCCTTTCTCCATTTTTCTCTGTTGAGCTCTGATCTCCTTTAACATTGTTTGGCCTCATTTTCCAACCTTTCTTCTCCACTGTTGAGCCCACTGCAAACTTGATTTTGGGATCGAATGTGAGCTCACACGACTGAACCAACCTCTCCATTTCCTCATGTGCAAGGTCATGTTTGATCAATTTTTCTGAGGGGAAAAATTGGATAACAATTTGGTGACTCACGGGATCACCTACCTACTAGGTGAAAAGATCAATTGCCTTGAAGTATCCATTGGGCATGGAGTCATGAATGATATCCTGGTACTAATCCTGTTCCTAAAACCTTGATTCGGGCATGCTGTGTGCTGACTCTCAATTTTCATAAGAAAATATCGAAGGTGAGATTTTTGAGAGTAAAAAATTGTCTTGACCTGGAACGTTCACCTACCCCTGAAATGGACTGCTACAACATTCACCTTTAGAGGCACATTGAACTACACAATGATTCAACCTAGGAGCAATGAGACCTATGCCAAAGAACTTAGGGAAATTAAAACCTACACTACAATAAGACAATGTGCACACACACTTAGAGGAATTAAAATCCTAAGCTAATATTTACAATGGTGAAACCTTTTCCTTTTAGTAAAAATGTTTAAGATAGATTCCATTAACCGGAATCGAAGCTCCTCTCCATCCAATGTAGAAAATTTGAAGGCATTGCTATTTTTACATCTTGTGACCATGTAGTGGCCACTCCAAATAGCATCGAATTTAGAATGTCTTCCGGCTGATTTTCCCAATCTACATCCCACTTAAGAACTAGGTCCCCTTCCTAAAAGGTCCTTGCTCTTGCTTTCTTATCAAACCACCTTTTGACTAAGGCTTGATATTTTTCTATAATTTGAACTAAATGTTCTCTGATTTATTCTAATTCCATCATCTCTACATACCTAGCTTCCATTGGTTCAAACTCAGATAATTCTAACTGCTTCATGAGTTCCAATGGGGAAGCTCTAATGATATAGGCAACACTGCCTCCTTCCCATAGACTAGCTTGTAAGGGAATTACATGTAGATCTCTTTGGTGTGATCCTATCAGCCCATAATGCTGATTTTATCTTTGTATGCCATGTCCTTTGATTTTCATCTAAATTCCTTCTGATGATTCTTAGTAAATTCTTGTTCGTGGACTCTACCTACCCATTACCCCATGGGTAATAATTTTAAGAGGTGCTCAAGAAGATCCCATTCATGATATCCCATTATGTGATCTTGGAACCTAGGAATTGTAATGCATTATCTGATATGATAGTGGTGGTACTCCGAACCTAGTCACTATCCCTTCATAAAATTCTAGTATGCTAGACTTGTTTGCTTCTTTGAGTGCTATCGCCTCGGTCCACTTGGTGAAATAGTCTTTGTTTGTGAGAATCCACTTGTGGCCTTGGCTTGAGTTTAGATTGATGACCCCAATGAATTCCAATCCCCATTGCATGAATGGATGGTCAACTAAAATTGGGTGCAATGGAGTCTTTCTTAATATTTTTCCTTTCTTCGTGAAGAATGCACATTTTTTACACTTCTTGATCCAAGTGTAATAGTCACTGAACACCATGGGCCAATAATATCCCACCTTCATTATCTTGAGAGTTGTTACTCATGGAGAAAAATGACCTCCGGCTTCTCCATCGTGAAACTCTTGTAACACCTTCTCAATTTGACCTGTTCCGATGCATCTCAGTAGAACACTATTGATGTCCCTTTTGAACAAAACACCATCAACAAACACATATGGAATGGCTTGTAATATGAAGTATCTCCTCTTTTATTTGCTCATTTCTGGAGGGCATAGGCTTGTTTGTAGGAATTGCATCATATTCTAAGTCCAACAAGGAATAGACACATTATCATTTGCTTGTTCTTGACCATCTTGTAGTACCAAAACAACCCCATTTCCATTACTTGCATCAACTTGTTGACTCGAGGCTAGCTATTCACATAGTCCCTTTCCATGCGGACCAGCTTAGTGACCTTAATTTCAATGTCATATTCCATGACACGAGTGATCCATCCTGCATGTTTCTCATTCACATCCTTGTTCAAAAGGAAGTCCCTGACTCCCGCATGAGAAACTAACAACTGGATCCTATTGTTTGAGACTAGGTGTTTGAACTTCTTTAAGATCCTGATCACTACAAGGACATGCTTCTCAATGAAGGAGTACCTCACTTCATAGTCCTCTAAACCTTGATTGAAGAAGGAAACTAGTTGTTCATATCCCTCTTTGTTTTGTTGCACTAGGATTGCAAAAATTGTGTCCCTACCACCAAAGGCATAAAGCATGAAGTCCTTGGAGAAGTATGGATTGACGAGATTTGGAGCTTGGGATATGGCTTCTTTGATGGCTTCAAAACTTTCTTTTCCCTCATCTTTCCACCTAAATGCCATGCTCTTCTTCAACATCAGTGTTATTGGCTTCACAAGAGCAGCAAAATTTGGCACAAACCTGTGAACAAAATTGATCCTTCCTAGAAAGCTCTAAAGAGCCTTCTTATGGCTTGGCAATGGTAATGCTTGAATTGCTTCAACTCTTTCTAGGGTTGATCATCAATCCTTCCTTTGACACAATATGGCCTAGGAGCTTTCCTTCGTGAGCCAGAATATGCATTTTTTGGATTTAATGATACCCCAAATCTCCTACATCTTTGAAATACCTTCTCAGATGGAAGAGGTGATCCACTATGTTTTTGGAGAACACAGTTATATCATCAAGATATATCAGATCTTGTTTTATTGATCAACCCTTGAATTCCATGTCCATCACCCTCTGGAAGGTGTCTCCGACATTAGACAATCCAAATGGCATCTTCTTGTAGGCATAGGTGTGAAAGCCATTTTGAATTGGTCATCTTCTTTCACCATTATCTTATTATACCCTGAGTATCCATCCAGGGAGAAAATATTTCTGAGCTAGATACTACCTGTAAGATTTGTTCCATTGAAGGGAGTGGGTAGTGGTCTTTGAGAGATGCTCTGTTCAAGTCTTAAAAGTCCACGCATAACCTAATTTCTCCATTCTTCTTCTTGATTGGTACCAAGTTTGCAACCCAGCTTGAATGCTTGATTGGGAATATAATGCTTTCCTCTATTAGCTTGTTCAGCTCTTTCTTCATTAGAGGCTCAATGTGTGGGTTGACTAGTCTTTTCTTCTACCTGATGGGATTAGCATTTGGATCTAGTTCTATTGTATGTTGTGCCAACTTTGGATTGAATCCTCGTAGGTCTTCATAACTCCAAGAGAAAATGTCTGGAAATTCTTGGCAAAATTGTATGAACTCATATCTCTCTTGCTCAATGGTGGCCACCTTGCCAATTTGGAGTGTCTTTCCTTCCCCAACAAAAATAGGTTTGAATCATCTCCCTTGACCTTAATTTTTTATTTCTCTTTACGAAATTGGTCATTAGGATTGAATATTGACTCAATGTCACCAAATTTACGGGAAGCTTGTTTTCCACAATTGCACCACTTGACTCCCCATACTACTCGATCTATTTTTCTTGATTCCTAGCTGAGAATTTAGCCTCTTCTTGCAAGAAATTGATGATTTGTTGATCATTTTCAAACACTTTCCAACTTATGTTATTATTCTCAGAACTGATGGCCTTATAATCACATGGATATGTGGTTGTGTTTTTCCTCTTTTGATACTATCAACCACATCAAATGTTGCTCCAACTACTGCAAGCCTATTTGTAGCTTCATTCTTCTTCTTGGGTATGGACACAATGTTGAAAGCTTCAAAGTCTTCAATTAGGTCCCATACCCTATTTTTGTAGCTCTTGAGTAAGTCATTCTTACAACATGTTTTGTCCTTTGACTTGATTGATGATTAGCTCGCTATCACCAAATACTTGCAAATTCTTTATGCCTCTTTTCCTGGCCCAATGAAGTCCATGAATCAAGGCCTCATATTCAGCTGTGTTGTTTGAACAGAAAACTGAAATGAAATGTTGAATAATACTTGATGTTTTGTGGTGAAACTAACAATGCACCTCCTCCAACACCTTGTTTTCTTCTTGAACCATCGAAATATAGTTTCCATACTTCATTTTCATCTTCATCTTCTAGCTTGGTGATGTTAGGAATGGGTGAATTTTCTTCGTGTACACAATATACACCCAATTCAGATTCTTCAATTTCCTTATATGGGTCGAATGCATGCCCTTTGTTTTCCCATTCATCCAGAGTCAAATCTGGGATACCCTCAACCTTAGTACCTATTTCTAAATCATTTGAACACTCTTCTTGGTCAAAGGTTGAGCAATTTGCATTGATAGGACTTGGCACATGAGGCTCAATGTGAAAGTTTGCAATCGGCTCTGACTTGATTGTAGCCTTAGCTCCATACCTCATCCTAAAAATCATGTGTGACCAATCTATAGATAGATACCCACCAATTTTGGTGGTGAAGTCCTTGACAAACACAAGTGCAAAGAGTGGTGGGAGGTCAATTATAGACACATCTTGCAAGACTGTGACATTTGGACATGCATGTAGTGTTAGGCTTAAACCCTTGATGACCCCAACCATTCCTATTGATGTCCATCTAGTTGCACTACTCCTCTTAGCACTGGCTCATACTTTAGACCCAATTGATCTGCTATTTGTTTCGGCATCACTGAGCTACTTGCACCCGAATCGATCATGTAGTTATGTACCAAGTGGTTCCCAACAATCAATGACACATAGAATGGTGGAGGCTTCAAATTTTTTCTTGGTTGACCACCACCCTATTGCACTGCATTAGTGAGAACTTTCTCCTACCTTGGTTTGATCCATTCGAGGTAGACCAATTGGCCATTGTAGCTTGCAACAAATCTTGTTGTCCTAGGATTGCCAATGACTCCCACATGGAAATGTTCACATGTGTCTTCTTCATCTAATCAATAATGTTAAAGGGGGATGAATTATCCTTTTGTTTCCTTTACTTGGTGCGACCTTTTCTAGTGCCTGAATAGGCACATGTGCTTGCTACAATGGGTACCTTAGGCTGATTTCTCACATTTGGGGCTGCATTTAGTCTACTAACTCCTTTTTGTGTAGGAGTGGGATGAGAAACAAATGAATTAGACAGTTTTCCCTCCTCTATATTCCCCTTCTTTGACCATGTGTTAGCAAATACACCCTGAAAAGGAGGTTGATTAACTCCACAGAAGTCTTTTATGTACCAATTGACTAATGTGGTTTCCATTGGAGGTGCCTCTTGCGGAGTTTCATGTTGTCGATTTCCTTCTTGACTTGGTTCTTGGGACACACCAATGGTCTACACCATCAAGGCCTGGTTTAGTGTACCATTGAAACACATTGATTGATTTTGAGTAGATTGTAGGGGTAACATCAGTCGTACTCCTGTGCCATGTTGTTTTTGTGTTGGAATCAAGGCTCTTGACATTGAAGCTGCATTTGGATCATATCGTTGGAATGGCCTGCGACTGTGAGGTTGTCCCTGGTTATGGTTTTGATTTCTAGCTTGATTTGGTGGTCTATTTTGTTGGTATGGGGGCCTAGCTTGATATTGATTTGGAGGTTGATATGGTCTAGAAATCTTTGAGCTTGTTGTCTCTTGATAGTCACTAGCTCATTTCCTAGGTTCTAAAATTGTTTCATAACCTCCAGTAATTATTTTGAAGTGCTTGAAGAAGTAGAAGCCTCACTATTGCTTTGATTTCTAGGGGCTAGAATGGGATTCAATCCTGGCATTTGACTAGTTGTAGGAGCTCCTAGTTCTAGATATAGAGGCATAGGTGGCCTAGGTGCAAGTTTACCAGCTTGGATCAAGCAATTTTCAGCTCTAATAGCAATGTTATAGGATGCGGGTAAAGTTATACCTCCCATGGATTGAATCATCATAGCAATATCAAAATTTAAAGCTTTAAGGAAGTATAGAAAAACACCTTTAGTTGTTGGTCTCACAGCCAATGGAATCCTATCCAATGTCCGTTGGAATCTAAAGTTGAAGTCAGTTAACTACTCATTAGGAGCCCTCTTGATTGTTTTCAATTGTTCTAATAAAGACATATTATCCCCCTTTTCTCCAAATTGATTGTGGAGAGCTGTGCATAAATGGTCCCAATTTTGGATGGATCCCATGGTTAAACTTCTGAACCATTGCAATGCTTTTCCCTTGAATGAAGATGCCAATAATTTAACAATAATGTCCATTTCAGTAATTTCATGGATTGCATAGACATTTGTGATGTCTTGGATGTGGTCAATTGGAGTTGTTTGGTTCTCTCCAGTGAAATATGGGATGTTGTTCAATGCTTTGCAATAGAATAGATTTTGTGCATTGAGAGCAAGCGGTCTACTCCAGTGAAGTTGACATAGGGGTTGGGTTGTGCCATCCTAATTGGTCAAAGAACTCTAGTTGATTGAATGAAAGGCCTTCCGAGTGGAGGTGTTGACAATGTTTTACTTGGTGGAGATGGAGACCTTTGAGCTCTTCTTCCTCTTCTTTCTCTATCTAGGGATAAATGTAGATAGACAAATAGCCCCTCTTCTCTAGTTCTTGACCTTGTTTGTATTCTTCTCATGAACTTGATAAACTTGGGCTGTTGAAACCACTGGATTTGAGTGATGGAGTCACTAGATGTGTTGCTCCAAAGCCTCCAAAGGATGGAAGTTTACCAAGACACACACCCAATCTTGATAACACTAAAATATTGACCTCTCGTCCTCCGGCATGCCAAAACTGTTAAGACGTTCACACAAAGGTGGCTTAAGATTTATTGTTTGATAATGACACACCTTGAAAAGATGAGAGAATATAACTCTAGTGTCCCACCAGGCATGCCAAAAAAATTTATGCATAATCATAGCACCCCAATTTACGAACTCGATGGGTTGAGACTCTCAGTGTGATTGCATAACATGGAGCTTCTCCCAAAGTTTGGTACTTTTTGAATCGAGAGATCTCTTTAGATGAAGGTTGGTTCCTATTCCTCGGTTTAGGTGTACACATTCATATTATAGAGGATCTACTCTAAAACATACCCTAACTCACCAAGGAGACAAGGATTAAGGAGATGCAAGAAATAAAACCTAAACTAACAAGGGTGATGCACCAAAGGAATGTGAAACACCTGCTTTGCAATAAACACAAACCATAAAAATGTAATACAATCACCATGCACAAATAACCAGGACTACAATGAGAGATTAGGAAGGAGATAATGAATGCAAGAGAGGGTTGAAAATTATCCATAGACATGCATTATTGCTCCAAAAGTTGATACAATGCATTACAATGGCCAAGAGGCACAAACTTGCATTACAATTTGAATGGGAGGCTTGGACTCCACAAATCCACTTACAGACAAGAGAAGAAGGGAGGGTGCAAAGTAGAAATGTCCAACCTTTAGAAAATTGCCCCTCCTTACAATATATAGGAAGAATAAAAGAGAAGGGGAGAAGAATTCCAATCATGCTTCAACCACCCTGTAGGTGAGAAGCCTAACAACCTCCAAAAATGGTGGACTGTATTTATTCCAGTCATAGTTGAGATCATTTGAAGGTCAGAATCCGGCGTTCCATATGGGCTCTCACAATATCTTAAAGATCTAAGCATTTAAAATCCTTGATAGGCTTCATGATTCATCTTTGAACTGACCTTCCGCCAAATATTTTCCAAACTGATTCGGGTTTAGAGTCTATATGTGCGGGATCTACGTGGAAATCCCCACATTATTGAGATTTTACCCCCTCCTTTCACTCCTCAAGTTGTGATAGTTAGACACTTGGCATCGTGTGCAAGCCTATTTCTTTGTTCCCTTTTGTTTTGGTTTAGTCCCTCCTATTTGGCGGAGCAACTACGTCTGACCCTAGACACGTGGAGAGTTTGCACACATTTGGGACCTGCCTCTAAATTTTACTTTTGAAATTGTGTTGACGTGGCACATGGAGGCTTCCGCCGGCTCTTCAAATTTTCAACGGCCAGTTCAAATCTCTCTCGTCCTTAGACATCCGAAGATCCTACGCTTGTTTTGGGACCTGCCACTTGAGCACCGATGAGACACGTGGAGGCTTTTATTGGCTCTTAGAATTTTCAACATCCAGCTTCACTTTCTCAGACCTTAGACATGTGGAGATCATGTGCTTGTTTGGGACTGTCACCTATTGGATTGCACCTTTGAAGTTGCGCCGATGAGACATGTGGAGGCTTCCGCTGGCTCTTAGACTTTTCAACGGCCGGTTTAAATTTCTCGGGCCTTAGACACGTGGAGAGCCCACACTCATTTGGGGACCCCGCTTTGGAATTTACCTTTGAAGGTGCACCGATGAGACACATGGAGGCTTCTGTTGGCTCTTTTATACTTATATGATTCAAGCCTCGAGTGAACACTTCCTTTCTCCATTTTTCTCCTGTTGAGCTCTAATATCCTTTAACATTGTTTGGCCTCATTTGTTGACCTTACTTCTCCACTACCGATCCTACCCGTAACTTGATTTTTGGGATCAAGTGTGAGCTCACACAGTTGAACCAACCTCTTCATTTCCTCATGTGTAAGGTCGTGTTTGATCAAGTTTTCTGAGGGGAAAAATTGGATAACAATACTATCACAATTTTTTGGGTGAACTCATGCCACCACGGGTCAAGAAGTATAGGGAGGAAATGTTATCTATCATCCAACCTTTAACCACTTCTGCTGAAATGTTTTTGAAGAGATTTTTGTACCGTCCCTAGTTTTTGGGTGATCTGATGCCACTAGATGAAGAAGTGTAGAGAGGCACACCCACTATAACCCCCAATCCTATAACTACCCCAAAGAAATTCTAAGGACATTATGTCCTATACTGAAGCAATCTTGTATGGAGTTTAGAAACCGGTCTGAAAATCATTCATTGTATGTAAACCCACAATTCCAAGGGAAGAAATATATGCTGAAGTGAACCCAAAATGCCAAGGGAAGAAATATACGTTGAGCTGAATTAAACCCACAATGCCAAGGAAAATAATGAATCCCGAAATGAATCCACAATGCCATGGGCGGAAAGTGAATTGTATTGAATCGGTGTAAACACACCGTGTTAGTGTGATAAAACCCTAAATGACGCCCCCTCTCTTTTGGGGTGCATGCTACAACGATGAAAGGAGAATGTTCCCTAAAAGAGGACCTATCACAATCTGACCTATAGAAATCTGCACTACATGGGAAAGGGAAAAACTTGGTAGATACCAAGGCTCACACAAAAGGGGATGGCTAGCCAAAACAAGTGTTATTCCATAAGAAAAAGCATGTAAGAAGTATAACATACACAAACAATGTAAGAACTACTAAATAAAGTAGTGTAAATACGTAAGAAAACAAAAATACCACACAAAGTGGGTTCAAACATGGGACATCACTCACAATATCGCAAGACATGAAAGGTTTTCATGGCCACAAACAATAGACAAGTGTGCACACAAACAAAGGAAAAACCCGAAAACAATGGAAAATAATGGAAGAAAAGTAAGAAAACAAGGAGTCATGGTAACATGTAATCCTACAAAACAAGTGTTGCACATGGAACACCCATTAACATGTTAAAATAATAAACCATATGTCAAAGCATGTAAAATCAAGTAAGATAAGATGCTAAGTACAAAATGAAACAATAACACCTATATGAGACAAATGTAGATTACCCCAATGACCAATATAGTAAGGGTAGAAGGTGAAGCATCCATGGCGCATGTATAAGTGTCTTGTATCTATGATCAAACTAGACAAAGGCGTGAACGCGCATGTGTGTATTGTAATGACATATGATATTAGCTATCCCTATCACGCCTGCGTTCCTCTTTTCGAGTTTGTGGACCCCAAAGTCATCCTTCATCCTTTATTAAACTAGGTAAGTGGTTTTTATCACTCTTATTGTTGTTTGTGGTTTTGTTTCTTGGTTTTAGGATTGTTATAAAAGGTTAAATCTAAAAATGAATAAACTACTATTCCATAACCATCTGGAAACCACCTTATCCCTCCTTCCAGATCTGCAAATTTGAGAAGGCTCTGCCTCAGAAGGAACCATCCTTTATGTATCTACTTACTACCTTGCATGAAATCCCTCTCCTCCCTGCCATTTTGCAAAACCAAAGAGAGAGAAATGGTCATGTAAAGTGAAAAGAAATCAAAGAAAGTGCAAAAATCATTTTTCCTTTGGCGCACTATCCTTTCATATTCAAAACCCCCACAAGCATCAGCGTCAAGATGCACTACCTCCGCATGCAACATATCCATAACCTACACCAAATATAAACACTTAACAAATTTCCTAAAGGCACAAGCGCATCCTGACCAACATCAACATTTGATGTTGTGTCCCCCAAATCCACGCCAAGCAGTTTTCCTTTGGTGCATTGAGCTTCTTTGCAACATCTTCAGAAATTACGCCTTGGGCGCACTTAAAAGCCATGCAACACCATCTTTTGTAGCACTATGAGATGATAGGATGAATTAGAATGTGAGGTTGAGTGGATGATAGAATGACTGGGAATGATGAAGGGAGTGGTGATTTAACCTAAGGTGTATACCACTACAATATGCGATGATGAGTGTTGGTGATGATATATATTCTAGAGCGTATGTCACTAGTCCTAGGAATGTCATATGATGACATGTTGCATGGTTGAAGTTACATTTGACTAGTAAACCCTTGGTAGTCAAGTATGGACAAAGGAACTAAAGTGCTTCATAGGGTAGTGAGTGTAGTGCATAGAACATTGTAGTATAGGTAACCAAATGGTGACTAGTGTGTGTGAATGTGCGATATGAAGAATGTAATGTAGAATGTGGAAAATATGGTGGTAGATGTAAATAGAAATAGTAAATGTGAAGATAATATGTAAAGCTAGACCCATATATGATGGAGACTAGCATACTATGTAGAATGTATGTGATGAATGAAAAGTATATGATGTGATAAAAATGCATAGATACCCTAATGGGTGAAATGTAGAGGATTTGTGATGATAACATAGTATAATGTAGAATATAGAATATGTGTAGAATGGGTAATGACTAATGCATTATGTATGATGAAATGCAATGTGTAATGCCTAAGTGTGGTGTGTGGGGTTCAGTGTAATGGTAATCCCTCAACATTCAAGTGTGAACCGAAGCACAAGAGTGCATCATCGTGTAAGGATTGATGCCAAGATATGGTAAATGTGTGAGGGTATGGTAATCTCAAGATGATATATGCACATATGCTAATGAGATGATGATGGGGGTGTTGGGTGTTATACCCCCAAGTGTACTATGATGAGATAAATCTATGCAGCCACGCAAGAGGTGCAATGAAATTGTGGGAGAGAATTAGTTGTGTCGTGATAGGATAGAGGTCCAACAAAATGGTAGGCCGAAATAATAGTAGAACTATCAGGACGAAGATAGAGTTGGAAATATGGACTACCCTTTAGTAAAAGGAGTATTTTATTTGACATTAGTGAATGGTTAGAGCTTATGTCAGATTGGTGATGTGGTAGAAGTGTTGGTAGGAGAATAAGGTGGACTATTTTTGAGAGGTGGTTGTGTACTTTGACTTGGTAGTGATGTGTATTTCGTGAGAGAAGGAGGTGTTGAATTTATTTTTAGAGGAGATTGCTGACGTGATGTTTGATCATTATATATTGGTGAGTCAAAGCTAGGAATCCATTGGGATGTAGAATTATTATTACGGTCAAATATAATAGGATTTGGTGATTACATGTCATGAGCTTTGATTATATGACATGTATTGGACTGAGATTGCATATGAGATGTAAAGGGAGGAAAATCATGTGACTGAGAAGAATCTTTAAGCTGTTGGATTTCAGATTTGAAAGATGTAATAATAGATTCTATAGCTTTAAATTTGTCATGAAACAAGGAATGTATAGCCTGAATTGATTCTAATAAGGGTTGATTAGGTGGAGGAGGATGTAAGGTAGTATAAATATTTGTAGATAGTAAAGATGGATAGTCTAACCCATGCATATGTGTTTTTGTAGGAAGATCCCAATGGGCTATGACTTTAGGGTCTTTTGTAATAGTATTAATAAAACCATAACATTGTAAATAGTCATACCTTTACCCATGCTTAGAAAAAATCATGGGACTTATTAGCATAAGAATTGTTAGATAATTTAATTGAGTTACAATATTCGAAAGGAGATGGGCCAATACATCGTAGACGATTGCCTTGATGTTGAAATTTAAAATTTGTTTCTAATGTACAATGATACAAACATAATCAAGTTTTTATCTACGTGATCTCGGATCCTTGTAGGCTATAAATATTTACCAAAAATTTGCTCATTTTAAGTAATCAATTTAAAATTAATGCAAGACAATAAATATAATTGCACAATGATTGATTATGAAGTTCGGTAATGGCCTACATCTCCAGGTTCTTTCGAACCGTTCCACTAGTCAAAACTTTTAAGTTACAATAGCACTTTCACAAGAAAACCTAATGGAAACTATTAAGAACCTACTTAGGATAATAACCGAGACCTTCGGATGACAAGGGTAAAAAATAGCACTCAACTTCCCTTTCCTAGTGTATTCAGCAAGCTCGATGGCACCAACTCCACCGTTCGAGAATCCTCCATTCTCCATCGGCATTCTAGACGCTTCGTAACATCCTATTACACTCCAGTTGATATTCCGGTCTTCACAATAATTTGATGTGGCACTTTGGGCCGACTAGGTAGTATTAAAAACTCCTAGCCACAATAATTCCTATTTAAATAAATAGGTCTTCACAACTTTATAATAGGCCTAATAAATAGGTCTTATTAAAATAAAAATCTCTTCCTCTTGCTCAGTCTTCCTCAAGCTCTTGCTTTGAGCTTCTAAGTTGTGTGTGTCCATTAAAAAGAAATGGATTCCCTATTTATACTAAAATAGGGCCCTTAAAATAATGTGAAATTATTTATCCTTAGGCTAATAATAGCCTTATCCCCTCGTAGCTTTTAGAATGGGCTAATATCCCATAGTGGGCGGATTGCACTTAGGAAGGGATAAATTCCCTTAGGGGCAGATATGGTTAAGTGGGTTATATCCCACATTTGGTGGAGAGGATAATGTTTTAGGCTTTAATAAGCCTTTCCCATGCATGTAAAATTGGTCAAAGGACCACTTGAGGCTTAACCGCCCCACCTCCTTCTCCTCTCTACATGTGGAAGCTTCCATGCATGGCTTGGTTTTCCCCCACCACCGCTTACCACCATGTGGTCTTTGGCATGTATATTAGGTTGGCGGATTTGTATGGTTGGTTGTATTAATGTTTGAACATTAATATGTGGAGGTTGATATATATATATGCATGGTTTTTGGCATAATGTGTGGCATTTGGAAATAATGTGTGGCAAATAATTACAAAGTAATATGAAATTTGACCCACATGAAATATGATGAATAAGACCACTTGTCAACCCGCGATTGGAAAATTGAACTCGTGGTGGCTTGTGAACCCACCACGTTGGTGATAATATCATAGTCCACACGGTGGTTGGGCTCCACTCCGTAACAAAAGTTGAGCCTCTTGTTCTGATGGGCTATTCCATTTTATGAGTGTCAAAGACCGGAGGTCGAAAACCAACAAATGAATCCCTTTACATTTTTGCCACGTCATAATGCCTTTGGTCCAATGTTGACCTGTTGACCAAAGTTGACTTTCCCATTGACTAAACTTTGATTTGACATATCTAGAGCTCCCGATGTCCATTTGTCAAGTCTCATAGTCAATGGAAAGCTCTTGAAATGATATTTTGCACTTTGACATAGTTTATGGATGTTTAGGGAACTTGTGATATCAAAATGATCCCTTGATCACACCTCCCCACTGAGAAAGGCTTTTTGTCCCAAAAATCTTATATTGGAACATTTTTCCATCCTGTCCTGAATCTGGAAACTCTACTACCACCTTGGAAGTGCTGTTGTAGTAGAACCTTTGGTCTCTTCTCCTGCAACCTTCTCACTTCAAAAACTTTGCTCTTATCCTAGACCTATGGGCTATGGGCCCACGACTCTTCCATTGTGCCACTCGATATCCAAAAAGACCTCCACACCTCTATTATATGGTGCTAAGTTTCTGAATGAAACCTCAACGCTCCTATTGTGCGGTGCTAAGATTCTAGATATCTGACAACAAGGATCTTCTTTTACTCTATAACATAGTCATTGTCTTGAGTTGATTCTACGAATCCAAATTGGTTTCAAGTAACTCCATGTTACTTAGAGCTATGATTGATCTGATGTCGATGATGGACAATGACTTGTCCCCTTTAAGATCTCAACACCTCTATTGTGTGGTGCTAAGTATCTTGTAGACCTAAACACCTCCGTTGTGGAGTGCTAAGTCTCTTTTATATCTCAATGCCTCCGCTGTGTAGTGTTAAGTCTCTTTTAGACCTCAATGCCTCCGTTGTGTATTACTAATTCTCTTACATACCTCAACGTCTCTGTTGTGTAGTTCTAAGTATCTTCCATACCTCAACACCTCCACTATGCAGTGTTAAGTCTCTTGTAGACCTCAATGCCTTCATTGTGCGCGTCTAATTCGATGATCAGCTACCATTCGAATGTGTGGTCACAATGCCTTGACACCGAATGACATTCTGAGATAATCTTTTAAGAGCTCCTTTTGTTGACAAACAATATCATGTACCATTTTGCTAGATGCCCATGATGGCCTCTCCATAAAATGAAGTTCCAACCTGAAATCAATGTCAATGGTGATTCAACTACCATTCTTGTATGGTCACAATGCCTCTACACAAAATGAAGTTCTACGCCAACTCCTGCAAACTCTACTATCTACATAAATGGCATATCAATCTCCAAGCTTTATATGAGTCAAATCCTGTATTAAATTTGTAACAGTACTCGCAAGATGATTTGGGGATATGTTTGGAGCATTAACCAAATTTTCTAAGTAAGAAAATCCACCGAGTATGGTAAACCTTTCTCTCAAAGATTTTCTCATAGAATCTGATATCCAAACCAATACCGCATACTATTCATCAATCTGAATTATGTAGTGTATAATTGAAAAATTGTTTACTTACCCATTTTAAAGCACTTTCACTTTAAGGTATTACCTAGTCCTGGGTTGAATTTTCAACTGGTGGTGGATTAGGAACCTCCTTTTCTTTTGCAATAGGCCTCCATTCCATCTTTGGATTTCCATTACTCTGATGAAGAGATGGATGCAGTTTCCATCAATTGTCCACTCGATGCCCATTCCCTGTAATGAGCACAAAAATTCCTCTTAATATTCTTCTTCTGGGATGAGGAATTCTTTCTACCATTTCTCGACTCTGCATGATGAGATTGGTCTTTCTGATTTTCCATGTTCCTAATGAACGACATCAACTTCTTCATCAATTTCCTTCTCTTCTAGCATCTAGCCACAAAATGATTATGCAATCCATAAAAATTACATGTAAAGGAATTCCACATCCTCTGAAAATCATAACCATACTTTTTAAGCTGAAAAAGTGGATCAAAAGTTTTATTGTGCTTATGATTATGGTAAGAAACTGGAGGTGGAATCTCATTACCTCTTCGCTGATTTTTCTTACCACATCCTACCTGTGATGACAAAGCACAAGTTTCCTACTCAGAATATTCTTGTAGGAATAGTGGGGTATTAACTTTGCTTTTAGAAGCTTGTCTCCATCATTGTTTTTGGAGCATTCTCCAATATCCATTCCCGCACTAGAAAAACCCAAACCTACAAAACAAGGATGATCCTTGACCTGTATTGGGTTAGCAATGCCTTGGCCATTTTTACTAAGGCCTCTTCCATAAAATCCCATTTTATCTAATAATTTGGATCCAATGCCTATAGTATGCTTTTAAAACAAACCAAAGACTTCATTCCCTGAATCCAAAACTGAATGGGAGGAAGAAGAAAATTCCAGTGGTTAACAACTTACATTGCGAGTCCTCTCTGTCATGGTCGCTACATCTAAATTTGAAGGTATTTCCTATTTCGATCACCACAAGTGCAACCTTGTCAAGACCTCATCCTTGGTTTGCAATTCTGATTTCAAGAAAGCATTCTCATTTTACAAGGAGTAATACATTGATCGTAAGAGAGAGTTCTCTTTCTAGATCTGGTGATTATAAGCTTCAACCTCATCAAGCTTTTCCTATTTAGACATCTTGCCCATAGTGCACTTGTACCATGTTCACACAAATTGAACCAACTACACCAATCTTGAAGCAATCACTCTGTTAATCAGATTTACTAAAAACAAATATGGAGCTAAACCAACACTGATACCAAACTTGATCCGAAAATAATCAAGTTGTTATCTACACCGATCTTGATCCTTGTAGGCTTTAAATATTTGCCGACAATTTTCTACTTTTAAGTAATTAATTTAAAATTAATGCAAGACAATAAAGACAATTACACAATGATCGATTACAGAGTTTTGCAATACCCTACATCTCTGGGTTCTTTTGAATCATTCCACTAGCCAAAACTTATAAGTTACAATAGTACTTTCACAAGAAAAACAAATGGAAACTATTAAGAACCTACTTAGGATAATAACTGAGACCTTCAGATGACAAGGGTGAAAAATAGCACCCGACTTCCCCTTTCCTAGTGTATTCAGCAAGCTCGATGGCACCAAATCCACCGCTTCATAATCCTCGAATTCTCCATCGGCATTCCGGATGCTTTGTAAGGTCCTATGGCACTCCGGTCAATATTCTAGGCTTCACAATAATTTGGTGTGGCACTATGGGATGACTAGGTAGTATTAAAAACTCCTAGCCATAATAATGCCTATTTAAATAAATAGGTCTTCACAACTTTATAATAAGCCTAATAAATAGGTCTTATCAAAATAAAAATCTCCTCCGCTTGCTCGGTCTTCCTCGAGCTCTTGCTTTGAGCTTCTAAGTTGTGTGTGTCCATTACAAAGAAATGGGTTCCCTATTTATACTAAAATAGGGCCCTTAAAATAATGTGAAATTATTTATCCTTAGGCTAAAAATAGCCTTACCCTGTAGCTTTTAGAATGGGCTAATATCCCATAGTGGGAGGATTGCACTTAGGAAGGGATAAATTCCCTTAGGGGTGGATATGATTAAGTGGGTTATATTACACATTTGATGGAGAGGATAATGTTTTAGGATTTAATAAGCCTTTCCCATGCATGTAAAAGTGGTCAAAGGACAACTTGAGGCTTAACCACCCCATCTCCTTCTCCTCTCCACGTGGAATCTTCCACACATGGCTTGGTTTTCCCCCACCGCCGCTTACCACGACGTGGTCTTTGGTATGTGTATTAAGGTTTGGCGGATTTGTATAGTTGGTTGTATTAATGTTTGAACATTAATATGTGGAGGTTGATATATGTGTGGTTTGTTACATAATGCGTGGCAATTGGAAATAATGTGTGGCAAATAATTTTACAATGTAATAGGAAATTTGAACCACATGAAATATGACGAATAATACCACTTGTTGACCCATGATTGGATAATCAAACTTGTGGTAGCAAGCCACACGGTGGCTTGTGGATCCACCACGTCGATGACAATACCATATTCCACACGGCCAAGCCAAGCTCCTCTCAGTAACAAAGTTAAGCCTTTTGTTCCGACGGGCTATTCCATTTACGATTGTCGAAGACTAGAGGTCAACAACAAACAAATGAATCCCTTTTCATTTTCACCACGTCACAGTGCCTTTGGTCCAATATTGAATCGTTGACCGAGTTGACTTTCTCATTGACTGAACTTTGATCGACGTATCTAGAGCTCCCCGATGTCCATTTGTCACGCTTCTCGTAGTTGATGGAAATCTCTCAAAACAATCTTCTACACGACACAATGATTGGGATGTTTAGGGAACTTTGATATCAAATTATGGGAGAGCATTAGTTGTGTCGTGATAGGATAGAGGTCCAACAAAATGGTAGGTCGAAACAACAATAGAACCATGCGACGATGACAAACTACCCTTTAGTAAAAGGATTAGTTTATTTGACATTAGTGAATGGTTAGAGCTTATTTCGGATTGGTTATGTTACATAAGTGTTGGTAGGAGAATGAGGTGGACTATTTTTTAGAGGTGGTTGCATACTTTGACTTGGTAGTCCTGTGGATTTCTTGAGAGGAGGTGTTGAATTGATTTTTAGAGGAGATTGTTGGCATGGTGTTTGATCATTAGATATTGATGATGCAGAGCTAGGAATCCATTAGGATGTAACATTATTATTACAGTCAAATATAATAGGCTCGGTGATTGCATGTCATGAAGTTCGATTATATGACATGTATTGGACCGAGATCGTGCATATGAGATGTAAAGGGAGGAAAAACATGTGATTGAGAATCATATTTAAGCTATTGGATTTCAGTTTTGAAAGATGTAATAGCATATTCTATAGCTTTAAATTTGTCGTGAAACAAGGAATATATATCCTGATTGATTCTAATAAGGGTGGATTAGGTGGAGGAGGATGGGAGGTAGTATAAACATCAGTAGATAGTAAAGAGGGATAGTCTAACCCATGCTTATGTGTTTGTGTAGGAATATCCCAATGGGCTATGACTTTAGGGTCTTGTGTAATAGTATTAATAAAACCATAACATTGTAAATAGTCATACCCTGACCCATACTTAGAAAAAAATCCTGGGACTTATTAGCACAAGGATTGTTAGATTACTTAATTGAGTTATAATATTCGAAAGGATATGGGTCGGCCAATACATCGTAGACAATGCCTTGATTTCAAAATGTAAAACGTGTTTCTAATGTACAAAGGACCCCATGCATTACATGGATCCAAGGTCTCCCAAGGAGAAGGTTATAATTAAGGTCATTAGGCATGACATGACATGGGGTGCTAATGGTACATGAGCAAATAGTGATAGGAAAATGAATGGTGCCTAAACCACATTTTGGGATATTATCAAAGCCACCAATGGAGATAAATGATGGAGTTAGAGATGATTCTAAAATACCTAAGTGACGAAGAAAGGTAACATTAAAAATATGGAGACCAGATCCATTATCAACTAATGCACTTTTGACACCTAATTTATTGATACAAACTTGGACATAAAACAAGAGGGTCATATTGTAGTATTTCATGTGAGGGTAAGTCATTGGCGGTGAAAGTTATTTGATCTACATTAAAAGATAAAGCATAGGTAAATTTGTGATAGACATATTTGGGTGAAGTATGAGGAGGAATGAATTTATTAGCTAAATATTATCTAATCTTAGTAATACAATAAAGGTTATCTTGTAGATAAGTATGGATAGAGATATTCATGGTTTAAAAATTCAAAAACAACATAGAGGGAATATGAGTAGTAATTCACATGAAACCCTAATGTGTAGGATGTCGAAAAGGGATGCATGTTAAATGCAATCAAATAATCAAAAATAGAGATGCTCATGATTCTTAAATACAAGACCTAGAAGGTGTAATAAAAGAGGATCGGGTTCACCAAAATGATTAACAAAAATAAATCCTAATACCTAGATGACCTATTAATGTTAATCTAATTAGTAGGACTAAGACTATGTATAAATCAACTAAGAAAAAATGGAATAATATGGAATAATAGTAAATAACTATTCTAAGTGAAATAAAACCCTAGTTATGCAAGATATGGGAAGGAAATAACTTAGCAGATTTGAAGATACTATTGCAGTCCAGGTGCGGATTCTAAAAGTGAAGATAAACACTCGGGGACCCCGCAAAGGGCATATCTTGGTATTTTAAGCAGACTAAGGCACTTGGAATAGTATTGGATTCCTTAGGGTGCCCTAGTATGAGAATTACACACCCCGATCTCTCGCAAGTGCTAAGAAACAAAGTTTGGTATGGTTGTAAGTTGATCCGAAACTCGTTTTTATCTGTCACACCGAATTTGCTAGATAAGTTATATGATGACCTGCAATACAAGAGGAAGTATCAAATCCTAGAAAAAAAAAGTTAGTATGAATGGGTCAAACTAACCTCAATCACCAAACAAGTGGACTTATCCTTGATCGTTGTACTACATTTTGAACCCAGATGTAGTTGTGGTGAGTGTGTGCATGTCGTGCCCTAGGTGCTCTCGTGTCAGTCGCACTTTGTGAAGTACCGAGCAATAGTATATATAGAAAATGTAAGTAGAATGTGTGCATCAAATAGAATAGAATCTCTCCCCTATGTAGTGTGTGTGATACGATCTCCTAGCCTTGGTGTATGGCACTATGTGGATGTAAGTGATGCAATGGATGTATCTTTAGATGGAGTGATAATAGTATTTGATGCTAGGACCCTCATTAAGGTCTTATAACTTTATATTTATAGGGATCTCAAGCTTAATTTCGTAATTAATCCCAAAAAGGTTGACTGAGAAAAGGATAAGGATGAATAACAACTAGAAATGGTCCAAAAATAAGTGGGAAAGGAAGTGCATGGATTAGGGTGCCTAGAGTGGGATCGGGGCACCCCAAGACAAGCTAGGGTGCCTCGATTTTGGGATAGAATGATGGAACAATTGCAAAATGGATGGATAAGTGTAAGATAATATGCGCGAATGACAAAATAAAATATAAAATAAAGATGGCCAAAAGGTGGGATTAATTAGTACTTTATTCACTTGATAACATTCTAAATAGTAGTATAAGACTAAGCTAATAAATGTCTAATAAGAATAATTTTGTGTCTACACTAAGCTAGTACATAGATCTCTTCACACACATTTCAAAAAAGTGGTTAAATTTTGGAGGACACAGATAATTTCCTCCCTACATTTCTTCATCCAGGTGGCGTGAGATTGCCCAAAAACTTACAGTATCAGGATATCCTTCTACACTCTTTCTATTGACATGGGTCAGTGCACATGTTCTATTTACACTTTTCTTTTCATGTACTTTACATTTTTGTATTTTACACACTTTCATAGCATTCTTACACTTGCATAATACATATTTGAAAAATTGATCGTTTTCTCCATGCGAGTTCAGTGTATGAGAAAACAAGCAAGAAAATTGGGGGCAACAATAACAAGAACCACACTTCACAAAGGAGCACCTTTCACACTAACCATGCAAGTACACTAGACATTGCATAAGCTACACACACGTAACTCGCCCTAGGTTCACTCTCATCAATTTTTCTTTGCGTATTTTTCAATTATATATTCCACGCTCCTCCATCTTTTTATCATCCTGTGGTTTTGTCTAGTCCTTCGGCATGTTTTCTTCTACACTCTTCATGGAAAACATGTATGTATCTCTATCTACTTTATGTTACAAAGACATTCTTCTCACCAACATAAAGTGGGGGCAAAATGTAGTCATAAAATCATGCACTTTAGAAATTTATTTATCCCGTCTTATTCTACGATTTAGAAGGTTCTTAAGTGAAGAAAGTACTAATTAATCCCTGTCCTTTTGGCCACCTCATATGTTTTATTACATAATTTGTGACCTATTGCACCCATAGGCACATCCATTTTCGACATACCACGTAATTTTAGTGTTAGCCGTGGCACCCAAATTCAATGTTGGGGCACCTATAGGTGCCTTAGACCCACCTAGGGGTGCCATGATCCTTTCTACACTTTCTCGCCACTTTTTGGGCCTCTTCTAGCCATTTTTTATATTTATATTTCTTGCGGTTAGCCTTTTTGGGGTTAATTATGAAATTAGAGAAAGATAAACCTATAAATATAAAATTATGAGACCATAATGAGGGACCTACCATCATCTACTACTATCACTCATCTAGAGTTGCATCCATCTATTGCACTTGCATCCACATAACTCCATCACAAGATAGGAATTATTCATCACACTTCATAGGGGGAGGGATTCTATTCTAATCCATGCACACATGTTATTAAATTTTCTACATTTAGCTATTGCTCACTATTTCAAAAAGTGTGACTAACACAAGAGCACCTAGGGCACGATATGCACACACACACACACACACACACACACACACACACACACACACACACACACACACACACACACACACACACACACACACACACACACACACACACAACACACTAGAACTAAATTTGGATCCAAAATGTAGTGAGACACTAAGTTTAGTAAACCCATTACTATGGTAGTTGAGGTTAGTCAAACCCATTCATTTTGTATCTTTATTTTTTTAATGTTTGATACTTATTCTTGGTTTTTTTTTAGGCTATTCCTCCTCTTGGAATATTCGAGCATACTTCACAAGAAATCAAATTTGGTGTGACACACAACGATTGTTTCGAACTACCTTTCGACCACTGTAAGAACCAATTCTAGATATTTTCCACGTAGACTGAGGGGCTTATGTTTCTTGCCAAAATTCCTATGGTTCCCCCAATCCTTTCCTAGGTGCTCCATTCTAGCCATTTCACCCAGATTTTCCTCTATGAGACCCTAGCACAATCCTTCTTGCTCATATTTTCTACATTCAGCTCTACGACATTCTCCGACAATCTATTGTTATATGCTAATTTATTTCCTCACCCTCTTCTTGCACATTAGGGTTTTATTTTCATTTGTTTAATTATTTAGTTACTTCATAATTCTATTAGCACATTTAATTACAAAGTGTTTATGTCCTACTAGATTAGATTAACTAGCCCCACGCTACATTAGTTTAGTTCAATTTTTAGTTAATCAAACCCCTATTTAGCACTAATAAAAAAAAGGCCACATAGACCATGGAGTAATATAAGTTAAAATGTAAATGTAAAATCATGTCTACACTAAGATAGATTCATAGCTACGGCCGTGCCCATGTAAGGCTAGCCATAGATGGGAGGTGGTAAAAACATAAAGAACCTTCACAACCATGCATGAGATGGAGAGGTAAGCATGAGGATAAGGCTTGGAGGAGAAATTTAAACTTAGATGCATAAAAATGTACTAGGAATCATAAGTCAAGTGACCCCCACAACTAAATATCCTTTTGTTATAACATATTTTAATTGAACTATTGACTAATTATAACTTTCATATTCTTCTTTTTCTCTTTTCCTTTTAATAAAACAATTTATCATACAAGCATGAATATAGTCAAATAAAATTATGAATGGGTCATATCATAAACTAATAAGGCATCGTTTGACCAACTAGAAATGAGACATTTCACTCCTTACCATTACAAGAGTGTGTAATAATATCTTGTTGTCACAAAGCAACTAAAACAAAAATTTCGCATAGAGTGATACCCATAGTTTGACACCATTTCTCATGTAGTAAACACACATGGAAATTATCTCTTATCCAAACCCATATTCTACATAGATGATCTTTTGCAAAGAATAGTTACATAGAAGTAGACAAGACTACCCAATACATCATCTATTCTTATATAATCAAATCAATGGAAATAATCTATAATAAATATATATAAATAATAATCCCAAACTATAATCTGAATCAAATCATCATCTATTGCTAATCAAACTAATGACAACAACTATTTCAATCCCAAAACATGTATTACATGATAATTGAATCAAATCAATCAATATATCAAATCAAATCACTATAGCATATATTGCATCATTGTGGAAAAACCAAATCATCCAAAAGTCTCAAAAATAATAAAGTGTAATCATGGGATGTGATATCCTTCCTCGATAAGAGGTAGCATCATCTTTATGAATATCATAAACATAAAAATATAATAAATAAACAAAACTATTCAGGGAAGCTATGTGTATTTCATATAACTCCTCCCAGGTAACACTCTCCTCTTAATATTGGTCCCACATCACCTCGCACTAAGATAATTCCCATATTCACAAGTAAAGCTTGCAAATTTCAAGCACTCGCAGGGGCTTGAACAAAAGTAATCCTAAATCCTCTACCTGTAAATATTTTCAATTAATAACATGAGATATGTTAGGGTGATAACATTTCAACAAAGATACATGAAACATATTTTGTAATAGAGATAAAACCAAAGGTAAATCAATTATGTATGCCAAGAGGTTGACCACTTTGGAACATCAAAAGGTCATATGCAACGAGGTTTTAGTTTGTAAAAATTTCCAAACTTGATAGAGATGTTCTTTGGTTTCACCCTTAGAAAAGCATTATCACCCTATAAATTCTCTAGGAACCTTTTGATTTAAGGAAATTAAATCTTAATCGTAGGACTGAGTTGAATAAGATAATATCATAAACATACAAGATATGACATCCAATGAAAAACAAGTGTAATCAATAATAAGATAAGATATATATATTCAATAAAATATTGTTTTCTATCATAATTTACAAAATGTCTTGAGAAAATAATCACATTTTTATACACCCTTTATCCCGTTCTTGGTTCATGGAAAGTTTCATCTCTCATCTCTTTGTCTATTTCTCCCAACACCACTTTTACCTTCTCAATTAGCCCTATCTAGGCCTCTAGGTCTTCTCAACTACTTTTCAAGGGTTTTAGCTATTTTTCCCTAGTTAAACTTCTAAAATCACCTTGTATAGCTTCATACAAGCCTATATCTTCATATCCTCCCTAACCAAGTCACAATTTTGTGTTTAAAACTCCATACTTTTCTTGTCATCTTGACCACCTATACTTTTGCTAGTCTTGGCTGAGTTTTAGCCTCATGATCTATACACCTCATGATTCTTTATTTAAGACATGTTTCCAAATTTATCACTCATATTTATGAATCTTAACTTCTTGGTTTACAATCCTTGATCATACATAGTTTTTCTTGAATTCCAGTTCTTAACTGTCAGAATGCTAAGGTAGAGGACCATAACTTCCAAAATGATTTAAATATCTCTCTCATACGAACATGAAAATTCATAGATCCTTTTGTATCCTAGTTATAAAAACTTCTAGATGATTTATTCCTAATTTCATGCTTTAAATATTTCTTATGGAAATGATATAGTGTTTTTTTCTCTAAACCCTCTAAACTGAGTTATACCATGCATGGTCAAACTGAGTTTTGACCATTCGACACATGAAACCTTCTCCAATCATTCTAAATTTTATGTAAAATCATATATCCATTAAATATTACTAGTAACAAATTTTTATCCTTTCCCGCAGATAAATTTTAAGTTATGGTTGATTTTTTATTCTCAAAACTGGGGTTTACTTGCACATAATTTGGACCGCATTTTTAAGTTTTACCCTAACAAATATATTCCAAGATTCATGAAACTTATTAGACACATTTAGTATCATTTTCATTAATTTATCACAAATTTTCATCAATTTTCAACGTATATTTTTCAATATATGCAATGTTTTCTCTTCTAAAACCCTAGGACAACATACAAGCCCGAGAGGGCATATTTAGTCGAAGTTTTTGTTATTTTTAACTTTTTGTTAGAGTAGGTATTTACCTTAGCTCATGTTCACCTAGGTACATTATTTACCTTTATTGTATTTACCCTCACCCACTTATGTGTGTGGATATTTCTTTTATCTTATTTAGATATTAGGAGATATTATCTAGTTGTTAGGTATAGTTCTTTCCTTGATCTATGGTATTGAATAGATCCTTGATGTCTAGTTATCTCCTAAATATATGGTCTTGATTATTTCTTTGATGACTAGTTATTTCCTTGATTTATGGCTTGATTTATGACCTTGATTGGTTCTTAGATTGTTATTCCTTGTCTATTTAAGCAAGGCCCATTCTCAATGTATTGCATTGAGTTCCATAATAATATATGATATTGCTGCTCATTTTTTGCAAAGGTTTTATGTAAAGATATTCTGGTGAATTTATTTCATCTGATTGATCATTGTGTTTGATTATCATCTGTGTTCTTGGCTTGGTACAATCTGGTTATCATTCCTTTCATGGTATCAAAGCTAGAGATTGTTGTTGACATCCGTCTGTAAGTTTTATTTTGCAAATAAATTCATTGTATATTCATATATTTGGGATTTGGTCATATTTTGTTGCTACATGCATTTTTATGGAAAACAAAGGCTTCCATTGGATTCGGAAGGCATGAAAACCCTAAGATCGACTATAAACTCGGTTGTTTCAGCAGATAGACAGTTTCCATTAAAATCCTTAGCCCTTGGTCATATGGTATGATCATATGAGGGCTTAAAACTTGTGATTCCTACTAGTAGGTGATTAAATTGAGCCCTCTCTAATTTTATTTTTGTGGTGAAGGTAACAACAATTTATTTTGTTTTAGTGGCAGCTAAAATAAATAACAAAAAAAATATTAAAAAGCTTGTAACTTTTGATCGGTAACTCGGTTTTGAGTGTCGTTTTTTGCAAAAGTGATTTTTTTTTCATGCTCTTTCCATTGAAAATATTTATTTTGAGACTTTCACTATAATTATAAAGTTTCAAATATGGAGGAGTGTTGTAATCAATTGTGGATGTAATTTCGGTTGAGCCCGACGTCCTAAATTTTGGGAGTTGCAGTTTGTACCTATCATGGATTCTAAGAATGATATGATTTTCTCTGAAGTATGTGGAATTCAAGAGGATATTGTAAAATTTGTGGAAGAAAATAGATCACTCAAGAAGTGAAATTCTCTTCTACAATCACTCATTCATGATAAGGATACAATAATACACTCCTGCGCAGAACAAACTTGCTAGCCTACAACATCACCATCATATTGTGGACAACCATATCCATGCTCCTAGTCCACCTACAGTTGTTTCTCTTGTACCCACTGACATTGATCTACCAGTCTTTGAGCCTATACCTGCTTTTGATGCTTCTAAACACGTAAGGCTTGTTACTTACATGCTCTTCCACATCATGCCTATTACAAGCACCACATGTTGTGTATCCTATACTGCTCAACTGCATGGGTTTTTTAAGAAGTATACCACTTGCATTCGGTTCTTGCATGCTCCATTCTATGGGTCTCACTAACGAAGGGTATTGTTTCCTCTATTACACATGTTAAGTGGAATTCTCATCATGACATTGGTTTTCGAGCATATACTTCATTGGGATCACACATTGACAGAGTTCCTTTTTTTGTTCACTTGACTCTTTATGAGGATCATGAGCAACACATGAGTTCTATACCTTCACTCAAGATTGAGAAACCTAAGATTTCAGTTGTCAAACATGATCAACCTGACACACATTCTGATGTTCTTTTTCATGCACCCATTGTGCATTTTGCACCAAGTCATATGCGCAGCATCTTCATCATCCATCTGTGTTGATTTGTGGTGGATATCTGATCACTCGTGGAGGTGACATAGGCATTCGTTGAGAGGAATCTACAGGTATGGATCCTCCACCATTCGGCCTCTTTCTCCACTTTCTATACCTTATGCATTGTGATGCTTCTTGTTTTGAGCATTTTTCTTTAGCAGTGTAGTGTATCTCTCTTATTTGTTGAGAGATTTTGTATATGTATTTTCAACACTTTTGGCATGTTGACAGTCTCTCTTGTGGGGAGCTATTTTGGTGGAGCCCAGTGTTAGTTTGTTAGTGTTCGAGTAGTTTTTTTGACAACTCATATAGATTTGTAGCGTCACTCCACCCATTCAGTAGTATGGGAGGGTGTGGTGTTGATCCTACTTCTTCGGGTTTCATGTCCTTGCCTTGTTACCTTGGCTTTTCTTAGATCGTGACACTTTGGAGTTTGTGTCCTTACCTTGTTGCTTTGGTTATTGTTCTTGGATCGTGGCACACCTATTTGTAGAAGTTGATCGAATTATGTTTGGTGTTTTTTTGCACTTTCGACATCACTCTATTGACAGTCTCTTTGTATGGAGCTATTCTAGTGGAGCCTAGTGTCAATTGTTTTTGAGTTTTGTGATTGAGCAGTGGATTCAGACCACAGTGCACACCAAAATTCTTCAGCATTGTATGAGTTTTTGAGCCGAGCTTCTTGGGATGCCTTGAATGGATCTTTACTCTCTTTACTTTGTTGTTACTAGTTTTGGGTACCTTGCGGTGTCCCTTTTTTCCCGTTATTGTACATGAGTACCTCATCAGGCCTAGTTTTTGGGACTCATACTATGGACATGCCACTTCTATTTTGGCCCCTAGCTTCACTTGAGGGGGGGTGTTAGAGTAGGTATTTACCTTAACTCATATTCACCTAGGTACATTATTTACCTTTATTGTATTTATCCTCACCCACTTATGTGTGTGGATATTTCTTTTATCTTATTTAGATATTAGGAGATATTATCTAGTTGTTAGGTATAGTTCTTTCCTTGATCTATGGTATTGACTAGATCCTTGATGTCTAGTTCTCTCCTAAATCTATGGTCTTGATTAGTTCTTTGATGACTAGTTATTTCCTTGATTTAGGGCTTGATCTACGACATTGACCGTGGTTCTTAGATTGTTATTCCTTTCCTATTTAAGCGAGGTCCATTCTCAATGCATTGCATTGAGTTCCATAATAATATATGATATTTCTTCTCATTTCTTTGCAAAGTTTTTATGTAAAGCTATTCGCGAATTACTTTCATCTTATTGATCGTTGTGTTTGATTAGTATCGTGTTCTTAGCTTGGTATGCGATCTAGTTATCGTTCCTTTCACTTTTCAACCTCTATCAAAGCTCCTATGCCTTTTACAGGAGCTCTACCATGTTTAAAACTTCATTCACCCACAAATATCCTTATGAAAATGTTTAGTATCACAATTTTTGACCATATAGTCTTTTAGAAAACAACACTACACAATTTCATCAACTTTATACTCTTTTAGCCAAATATTCACATGAATGGACACTTGATTTGAATTACTTATCTTTATGAAAATGTAATTGAATCTAATATAGGCATTATTTATTTAAAATCCAATATAATTCATTCAATGACTCATAAGTACATTAATCACAGTCACTTACCTTCTTAATACCTTGTTTTTCTCATCTTTATATGAATACTGCCATAGACATTTTGTCACCTCCTCAAACTTCCTCAATCTTGTACCATTTTCTCTTACCTATAAAAAAATTAAAAAATCATATGAAAATAGATTCATTCACTAAAACTCATAGTCATTCATCATTCCACATATAAAAACATTTTTAAAACACCTCTTCATTTATCAATTCAATGGAAGTACATGAATTCTTGAGCCTCATGGCTCTATTATAAATTCATTCTTCCTATAAAAATCTATCTCTATCCTCTATTATATCTCCATTCGAATCCCATTACAATAATGAAGGAAAGAGGGTAGTTAGGGCTCATACCCACCTAACTCAACTATGGTAAAGAATGACAATAGTAGAACTTGATTTAACAAAAATATTTTTTTATAGACCCTACTATCACAGCGAGTAATTTTTATGATAAGTAATCATTTGGAATGAAGATGAAATAAGAAATAAGCTAAATAAATATGAAACCACGAGTGCAAGAGAGGGAAAGAGTGACTTATTTTATTTACACCCGATGTCAAGATTGTGCAAACTAGAGAAATGAAAAATAAGAAGGGAAGACTATACTAAATGTGTACACTAAATTCTGGAGCTGCCACATATGCCAAGACCGGGACACCCGGTACTTGAGTCTATTATTGGGCACCTACGACTACAAAAATGGTCGAAGCCTAAGTTTTCTCGGTGTCGTAAGGTTTTTGTTGCTGAATGCATGTATGTTGCACTATGATCATAGAATTCACCCGTGACTTGCAAACAGATAATGACATGAAAAACCCTCAAAATACATCAAACCTAAAAAATAAAACGTAGAATAGGGATTCGAGATGACCTTGACATTCACCCAAATGAGTGAACTTACGATTGAGTGATGCACTACATCTCGAAACCATGTTGTTCTTATGCGTGTGTGATAGAATAATGCCCTAGGAATCCCTTGTGTGAGTGCACTTGATAGTGAGTGATAGCTAGATGTACCAATGTAAATGTATGTTTGGATGGAAAAATGAACTTCCCCTTCCTCTAAATTATATGTAGAAAATGAATTTCCTTGTCCCTTGAATGAATGATAGATGGATGCCTTTGATTCTCTTATATGCCTTTGGATGCAATCTTACGTGATGATAATGTTAGTATAATGTATTACATTGATATAAGTTATTTATTCAGTTCAGGAAAATTACTTTTTTTTTCCTCCATGTAGGCATTATAGTCTACTCCCAAACCGCCTCAACAATTTCTCTCCATGTATATATGCTTTTATTACATTATGTAATGTATTCAACAATTTATCCATTTGTTTTCTTGATCCAAAATGGTATTAGATTGTGAGGCTCTTTGTGTAGGAGTGGAAGTTTTTTTAGTCTAGTAGAGTAGTTGTTGCTTCCAATCCTACATGGAAACCTCCTTTTTCAAAATTTTGTTGTGCATCCCCGTGTTTAACCATTTTGTATCGTGATCTAGATTCTAAAGAATCCTTTAATAATTTGAAGTTGTGGAGACATGCAACTTGTTATTTGGAATATACGGTGACATGATAAATTCCCCTTTGATTCTTCATGAAGGCGCAAACGTGAATAAATATACCCAACTTTCTCACAAAAAAATCTCATTTCTCCAGCAATTATTTTTGAGATATACTAATTTGGAGATTATCCATAATAGAATTTCCTTCCTTGATATATCTTATAATCCCAGAATAGTGTATGGATGAATTCTAATTGGAATTTCTCTAAAGATGCACCATTACTACAACATCGCGAGTAATATCACGAGAGAAATGTATTTCTTCAATTTGAGTAGTATTGCATTTCATAGGAGGGGAGGGGATTATAACAAAGTTTCCATACCCTTTATTCAATTTTGATGAATTGTTTCCATACCATTTTAACATTGACATATTACACATACCCTTCTCATGATCTTTTGAGATGCCCAAATTCAAAAATACAAGGACAAAATTGATCCAAGACATCATATCAAATAAGTTTACATAGCATGTCACAAGGTGACATATAACGATAGCTTTTTGTTGTGCCTTTTTCCTAGAAGTTTAAGAGGAAAATATTTGGATTGGTTCTTACACCTTCCAAAGGGATCTATCACCACCTTCATAGACCTCTTAGAGAATTTTGTCAACCATTTTTGTTTCAACCTCACTTGCAATAATCACCATACCAGAACTTCTCACGATGAATCTTGGTACATTAACCACAACCACAATGTCATCACTATTGGTGTCACGGATAATCTAAATATTCCCAAAATATATGACCAATCAATCAAAAATCCAATCATATAACCTAGTGAAGAAACTACGCCATGCAAAGTTAAACATAAGTTTACACCCCTCAATGAAAGTATCTCGTAGTGTCTTTCATCAAATCAAAGTGGCCGAGATAATAAAATATCCCCTTACAAGACCTTGGATTGAAGGAGAACCTAAGCCATATTGGTACAAACCTCATGCATATTGTGATTTTCATCACATTAATGGCCACTCAACCAATAAATGTGCACGTTTTAAGAACTATGTCCAAGACTTAATCGATGACAAAGAGATCTTTGTAGAGCTTGACAACGAAGCTCTCATAATTGATGACACATCAATTTCCACTTATAATAAAGAGTTTACTATTGTCCCCACTTCTATACATACTCACATTCAACAAGATCATGAAAAAATTCAATTATCTCTCCCTTCTGATCAATCTATTTCTTCTACATATTTTCTTCCTTTAGTCCAAACGACATTGAACTTGTTTTGGACAACAATCTTCTAACACCTGACGAGAGCTTGAATTTTCTCCAAGACTCTCCAATAACCCTTGACATAATAGAAGAGGGTTCTTCATCAAGCACAATATAACCACAACAATCTTGGACACCCACAACAATGCAACATTTTATGTCCAAGACACCTCAAGTGATAAATATTTCAAGCATATCATCAATGATGACTATTACCTATCAAGAAATCTACATGCATATAATCTTCGAGGCATGTATACCTAGGAATATCCTTATACAACATTTTCATGATTTAATTACAAATCTATCGTCAAATTAATTAATTCACAACATCGAAGGAGAAACATTGAATATCTCCTTTCTATGACCTATAAGGAACCCTGGGTATACATCTAGAGATCCATCCTTCTTTCCTCACGCTCTTTTGCTCATAGGTGAATATGTATCTCAACATCTTCCCTGCATTGAAAATCTTATTCTAACATCACATATGTATTTCGATCTCATCGAAAACTTATCTCATCACACATCCTTTGACTTGGATCATGTCCACCCAAGTCTAGTACTTCAGAACCATTGAATTGGTTGATTCACTCCTTTGACTTGGATCCTATCCACCCAAGTCTCATATTTTAGGATTTATCAAATCTTTAGATTCACTCCTTTGACTTGGACCTTGTCCATCCAAGTCTCGTATTTCAGACTTATTAAATTTTATGATTCACTCTCTTGACTTGGATTTTTTCTTCATAAGCCTTGTATCTCAGGACCATTCAACTTAAATAAACATGGATATTTTTCTTGGTGATTCCATTTCAAACTCTCATCCACCAACATTCAAAAAACTCAAAATTCATAAAAAGAGAATAAAACTTTGTATTATAGTATTTTTTTGGCGAAATCGAAATGGTAAAGTGCGTCAAATAATGGTAGGCATTCCATATATTAGCAGATATCTTAATCATATAATTATCATGTATTC
This sequence comes from Taxus wallichiana var. yunnanensis, assembly GCA_018340775.1. Taxonomy (NCBI): domain Eukaryota; kingdom Viridiplantae; phylum Streptophyta; class Pinopsida; order Cupressales; family Taxaceae; genus Taxus; species Taxus wallichiana. The sequence goes on from CM031234.1 coordinate 553,087,254, forward strand.
ACCTTCTTTACCAATTACGACACATGTTAACTTTTTTAGTCTTTGGCATTGTGTGTCTCATATTTGTTATGGTTTATACTATTTCAAATCTTTTTACCTACGAGTTTGTCTCTAAGATTATTGATGGAAAAATCCTCCTTTAAAATAAGCTCTATCTTTAATAGAAAGCACTAAAATTTTGTATCTGGTCCTTTTTGGCCACACGTATCAATCTACGGTGTTGAACCCTTGTGTCTTACTAGTCACATGAGGATGAGACTTGGGGGTAGAATGTTCCTTCCCAAAAATCACACTATCAACATACAAGGAAAATTAAATCAATTAAAAAATATTAAAAACTATAAAATCATTACACCTTTCATTCATCATAGTCTTTGATGATAAGCCCATACTTCTTACTGGCAGTATGAGACTGGGAAAGGAGAAATCCCTTACTTGCCTACATTTTGTCTTCGGTGTTGAGCCCTTTCCTTTTACTGATGGCATGGGGAAACATGTAGGGGTCCTTCATAAAAAAAAAAAATAATTAACTAATAAATCCTTTATGAAATCTGAATCAAAGTGTTTAATCAAAAACATCCCAAGAAGTAATTTAGTTGCTCATGTTAAGAGAGACACCAATTCCTTCAACTGGATTTTTCCAATCAGTAGGCCATCAATGGATCTAAGTCAAGTCAAAACCTATAAAGTGGAATCATCTTGTAATTAGTCAGATAATCTTGACTAGAGATGAGTTACATTTTTCTCATACACATCATTGTTACAAATTGTGTCGTCACATCCTTTCTCTTTGTTTCACCTATTTCTAGATCATTTCTTTGAAGTATTGATGAAACAAATAGGGTATCGGACATAGGAGGAATACTTGTTCAAATGCTTTGGTTGATGGGTTGTTGCGTGCGTATGACTTCTGAATCCACAACTAATTGTGAGAGCTTCCTTTTGGCTAGGAGGAACTACCTGTAATGAAAAGCAAGACCACCAGAAGGAATTAAACAATATATGCAGTGAACTGCCTAGCGTATGCTAGATCCGGGAAGTGTAATACTTCCTAGATGGTCATCGGTCCACCGTTTTTTTAACAATTTAATGTTGTAAAAAAAGTAAATCCTACTGTAATTTGAAATGATTTAGGTATCTCACTTAAAACACAATAATAAATAGATCTAATCTAACAGGTGCTAGGTCAGAATAGGATCTCGAAGGTCAAGTAATGCTGGTTCTAGGTCTCTGCAGTCCGACGAGTTCTCGGGTAAATCACGGTGGATAGGTCACTATTCTCGGTTGTATAGGCAAATACAGAGACCGATGATGTCGGTTAAAGGTGATAGGTGGCGGTTGGGTGTAATCGGTGTTGGTTCTGTGGAGTTCTAGGAATCTCATAGAATGAGGTTTAGGTCTCCTTTGTGATTACACAATGGACTTTGGTTGGTCAGGATGATGTATTAGGTGATTTTGGTAGGATTTGGTGGGGTTTTAATGGGTGTATAGAGGGGTGAGTGTTGGGGGAGGTTAATAGGTGGGTAGGTAAACAATAAATGATAAAATAATGATGAAATGAAATAAACCAGAGAAGTATGATGTTATACTTACTGGGATTCTAGTCCTGGATGTCTGTGAGTGGGGGATGGAGGTGTTGATGAGAGGTTTGAAGGCTGCAAGTGATCACCAATTGAAAGAAATCTTCTGCATGGGCTATGTGTACATTCCTCTTTGCTTGGTTAGATCAAATCATGGCTGGGATGGATATGCAAGAGAAAGTGCTTGATCTCCTTCTGCTTCACACAGAATGTTTCGCTCATGGAATAGTGTTTCTTCTATCCTTTCATTCCTTTGAGAAATAGGTAAGGGTTAGGGCTAGGAGGAATACTCCGTTGAATGTCGAGAGGGTGTGCACGTGCACCGTAGAGAGAGATCGATCGACCGCGAAAGAACTCCTTTTTTTCTTGGAAGGACTACCTGCAAGTAAGAATACAAGACCACCAGATTTTAATTAGACAATAAATGAGGGAACTACCTTGGGCCCAGGAAATATAAAACTTCCTTTCGAAGGTGGTCAGTTCCCCTGCTAATATGAATTAACACAAATGATTGTAAAATCACAATTTAATTGCCTCGTTAAAACAATAGAGGAAAGGCTGGTTTTTGGTTTTGAATCACAATGACCGATGCCGGTCACTGTCACCGGTACCGGTTTCTGATAACCGATATCGGTAGGGGCAATGTTTTAGGGGCTTTTGGTGAAGGTTGGTTGTAAGGTGGTTGTGTTGTTTATAAGGCTGGTAAATGAGTGGGGTTAGGTAACGGGGTGATGAGAAGGACTCAGAGAGTACGGGAGGTGTTCTTGGGGTAATGTAAGGGTAGAGGAATGACAGTTAGATGTAGTGTGTTACCGGGTAGTAGATCTAGGAATAGACTTATAATGGCTGTGATTCAGAAGTTCAAGAAATGTTATTAAAAGGACATACAAGATACTACTTACTGGTTATTGATGAGGATGCAGGTCCAAGGACTGTGATGGCATAGGCGTAACTCGTAGTAGGATGATCGACAATCGAGGATGAGCTATCTTCCCTCCTAATGTTTGGATGAGTGTCACAGGGCTCTGGTTACTCAGTGGCAGTCTTGGGCTTGATGTCCTCCTCTGCCAACTCTTCTTGTTTCTTCACTTGTCTCTGCTCGGCCAAGTAAATTCCGGATTCTTCCAATGACTTCTGATATTCCGATTAATCAAAAATCCTCCTCTTGTTTTTGGTTGGAGGAGGTCATTTACAGGGAACCGATGGCGGTTACGTAACCGACGCTAGCCGAGATCGAGTAAATCGGTATCGGTTCACCAAAGTGGGCTATTTTTAGTAAAATAGCCAACTTTCCCTCCTTTTCTCCCGAGGGATTAGTTGTGGGCTTGGTCAAGTCATTATGAGGTCAGTTTTGGGTGCGAGTGAGGAGTCATTAGTCATGGGTGTGGATGTAGACCAAGTTATAGGTCTTAATTAGGTTAGTTTAGGGTTAGGACTAGGTCATGATGAAGTGGCGAAATGAGGTGGCGAGGTTTGGAGATGTGGATTTATTAATTGTAAGGTAATTAATAAATAATTGTGTATGGTTTAGGTGATGAGGTTAGGTTGCAAAATGAGATGCATGGTACGGGAGGTCGTAAGACACAAATTTGGTGTCTACACCTTCCTTGTATGCGTGTTGTCTTTGGAATTTTCTTTACGAAGATGTGTTATCTCTCCGAGATATGTTAATGCTTGACAACATTTTGTGACCTTCTTTTTTCAACTTCCAACCTTGAGAATAAGGTTGTTTTGGGGTTGAAATGGTAACCAATGGTGGTTCCGCTTAACCGCGATGGTTAGGGATAACCAATATGCGTCGATCAAGGTGAGATTTCCTAGGTTTACTAAACTAGGGAGATCCTCTTGATTTCCTTGGATCTCCTATTGTTAACCCCTGGATTAGACCGATAGCTTCTTGTAAGCATCTGTAATATGGTTAGAGGGAATGTAGGCATTGATTTTTAGGGTTTGGGTAAGTCTTAGTTAGTTATGGCAACTTACTAAGAATAGGTCTTAAGGCCGAGTTGGCTTGATGAGGTGTCTAAGTGAATCAGTATGTGTGGGTGTTATTTAAATTAAGATTTGTAAATAATAAATATGGTGAGGATAATGAATTAAATTAGTTAAATTAATATTAGTGAGGTGAAAGGGGTCATGGCTAGGTGAATGTGATGAAGGGTGTTTATTTTTCAAGGGACAAAAGGGGAGTGTGTGACCTAATTTTAGTGTCTACATTTTGCCCCTTTTTGTTGTATAGCTTGTATTGGTAAGTGATGCTAAAAAAAATAATATGTGGTTGCCCCATGCGTGGGTGTAGCTGATCCCACTCAAACTAAGAATTGATGTGTCGGTGGATAGAATCGGTGAGTGGTTTGATAAAAGGTAAATGTGGTGAAAAGAAAGGTGGGTAACAGGGAAAAATGTTGAAAGGTCTACTCGGGTAAGCTAGATAATGAGTCTAGGTCAAAGGTAGCAATAGTCAAATGCACATACACGTATAAATTGTAGCACACCGCCGGAGTTGAAGAGCGGAAAACTCTACATCGTCTAAGGTTGATAGGTTTATCCAAACAAGGCGGAAGTGATTTTGGTATCCAAGGTATAAGATATGGTCGAAACACAACATAGGTTAGGCGCAGAACGTTTAGGTATGTTCGCACACCAAAGGTAGGGTTAGGATAAAGTCATGGAAATAGGCTAGGTAAGGTCATTAGGACAACAACATAGGTAACAATTCCACAAGGTATAGCGAACACATGAGGTCAAAGGTCACTAGCGATGGTCCAGGTCCAAATATCTAGGTCACGACACGGGTAAGGCCAAGGTAGGGGTTAAGGTGGGGTGGGGTAAATGATGAGGGTTAGAAAGGTAAGGTAAATAGGTCGTAAAGGTGGGGTGGAGTAAAGGATCAGGTTGAAGGGTGGGGTAAAAGGGAAAAATTTAAGGCAATGTGTAGGTGAGGGTGACCGATGCGGTCCACAAAATCTAATCAATGTCGGTATAGTAAACCAACGATGGGTAAATAAGGCATGCGACTAATGCTTTGGTCAATAGTAATCGACGTCGGTTAAGTCGGGTGGGTTATAAAAAAATCCGCGTGTTTTTTTATTCATTTGTTATTGTGTAAAGTGAGGAAATGACAAAAAGAGAGAAAATAGAGAAAGGTGTTCGGATGAAATGGAACAAAGGTGGTGGTAGTGTCATTATATGAGGGATTGGTTGGTGAGTAGTGGGTCCATGGGATCAGGGTGAGATATTTAATTGGTTAGAGGTTGCGAGGAGCTATTCAACAATGGCGAGAGGCCGGAGAGGGATCGGGTGGGCCATCGTAATGGCCATACATTCCACCTAGATGGTGGTAGCATGATGAGGAGTAAGCACCCTACTCTTTGTTGATTTGATAGATTAGAGGATTATTATAGTGCTTGGTTTAGGTAGTGTTTGGTTTTTCAATTTTGTGGGTGGGTAAAAATGGAATTTGGGAATGGGGGAATGTTAGGTAAAAGGAGGAATGGGAGGGTAGTAAATAGGATAGGTGGAATGGGTAGAGGACCCGTAGTAGTTTAGGTCATTTTAGGTGGGGTAAAAGGGCAGGGCGGAGGTTTTAGAAAAGGGGGTTTTGGGAATCATGGGTTTTTCTCGCTACAAAGGATGGTAGCGTCGATTAAGTGTGGTGGCGTCGGCTTATGTGGAACCGATATTAGACACAAAACAAGTGAATGATGCCGCGATTAAGGGGTAACCATGGATGGTAAGGGTGAACCGGTATTAGTCACCAAACAGGTGACCGGTGCGGTTAAAGGGTGATCGGGGTCGGTTAGGATGAACCAAGATACACTTGGATTAGTGGGCACAAGGGTCCAAAAGTGATGTGGACTAGGTGGTTGAGATGGGTAGAGTGAAAATAGGGTGTAGGAAAATGATAATTGGTGAATAGGGATTGATACATGTAAATTAATGTTGTGTTTGTATTGGATGCAGGGGAGAGTGCAATTACATATGCGGGATAGGGTTCCATCGCTACTAGTGATGGTGTGCGGCGCAACGACCTGTTGGAGCTACAACATGTGGAGGAAGTGGGTTTGATTTCGGTTCGCTGCTACGAGACATGTTGTTTGGTAGCCTAACTTGATAGTCACGCTCATCGATAGATGAGATTCCACGACCAACACGTTCCACTTTCCGACGGGTGAGATGACTATCACCCTGGAGGACATGTTCCAGATTCTTTGGTTACCCATATAGGGTGCCCAGGTGTATTTTATCTCCTCTGAGGCCTCAGAGGAGTTGATTGTGGCTATTTTTGATGATGGGGAAGCTAATCGAGATTCCATAGCACTAGTTTGAGCTATGGAGAGATGTACCCAACTCGTATGGTGGAGACAAGGCTAGTGGTCCCCGTTGATGGAGGCGGTGTGTTGTTATGCATTGCCGATGCGAGAGGGTAGACATTTTCCCGATCACCGATGAGGGTATTCCACGACATGATGGTGCATGAGACCCACTTTTCCAGGCACCAAAATTCTTGGTTTAGCTATACTGAGAGAGACGTGGGCATATGGGAAGCTACACAGGTTTAGCCTATGTTGTACCTTTATACTACATTGTTGGGCCTACGAGCACATAGTCTGTGTGTGGCCTATACGAATGCCTTGAGTAGATGCATTCCCACCTAGATTTGTTCTGGTGGGGTATAAGAGATGGGTGCCAATGATCAAAGAGTGGAGATTGGATAGGCCGACACATGATGTGGCCCATTTTTAGTAGTTACTGGAGGGATTTTCTAGAGTGGACATTATATGGAGGCCATATGTGGGATTCCCCTTATATAGGCATATGCATGAGGAGCTAGCTGAGCTCTAGCTAGAGAGGTGGATACAGGGTCGCCATGTCGGGGAGGATGAGATGATCCCGGTAGATAGAGTCTGATGGTAGTTTGGGCTCTTATAGAACATTCCTTCACCCTTCCCATAGTATTGGAGAGATGACGTGGAGAGGCCCTTACCTCTACCACAGCCTACAATGCAGTGGATTGATGACGCCGGATGTACAAATAGGTACAGCGGTTGTGGGTGGCTCGATTCACGAGTTATACGACCCGGACACTGGTAGCTAGACCTAGCTACCATTATAGTGTAGAGAGATGCCCTATAGGGGTAGGTAGATACATTGATTACCCAGTTGGGTATACTACGATACTGATTGGAGGGTTCGAGAGGCGAGGTAGAAGAGCTACATGTATAGGTGGCTATTGCAGCCCATATGGCGATGGAGGATATGGAGATGGTTAGGAGGGGATGGTCGGTGATAGCTTTACGAGCTCAAGTGTTAGGTTTACAGGGCCAATTGGCCATAGCCCAAGCACATATTGGGGCCCTACAGCCCGGAGATAGGTACAAGGGTAGGGGACACCACCACGAGCACTTTGGGAGCAGTCTCGATTCACGAAAAGGCACAGGGGTAGGGTGTTGCGGGGTAGGTACAGGGGCTGAGACCTATGGGACCACAACAGACTATGCCTATATCTAGGTTACAGGATGCCCTAAGTGAGGCAAGATACTATCGAAATAGTTTATGGTGGCCGAGATAGATTTCATATCTTATGCTTGAGTACATGGTACAATAGGCATCCAATGAGAGGATGAGATCCCACACTCATAGTGTGGAGAGCACATGAGGTCAGTGAGCTCTGAGGCTTGATCAAGGAGAGGCTACTAGTGCATGGAGACCAGCTCTAGGTGAGGTGCCAGTAGGGACATAGGAGGTCAAGGGTATAGGTGACACAAAGATGGAGGACATCCGGTGAGATGCCTGATATGCGGTCACCAGTTTTTGATGTATGATAGCTATTTTTGAGATATATATACCGGCCTGTGTGCTGAAGATAGTTGTATTTTTTATCACATACTAGCCTGCGTGCTAAAGATAGTGAGGATGTACAAGTGATTTGTATATTTCGAGTATATACCAGGTCTACATGCCGAAGAGATTTTGTATTGATGCATTATTTTTGTATATATGAGACCGGCCAGCATGCCAACATTTTTGAGATGATGGACATGATGAGATAGGTATGTATATTTTAGATACACATTTATTTATTTATATGATGAGATACATGGTATGTTTTTATTTGTTGATGTGCTTATGAGATTTTGATTTATGGCTTGTGTTAGATGAGATATGGATTTGTTGTTTTGATATGGATGGAAATTAGGTGAGTTAGGCATGGTGGAGTCAAGTTGGTTTAGGCATGGCTGGATCGAGTCAAGTCAATTTAGGCATGGTTGAGTCAAAGTTATATACATGGTGGAGTCGGGTTATAGACATGGATCGAGCCAGGTTATAGGCATGGATCGAGTCAGGTTGGTTAGGCATGGATTAAGTCAGGTTTGTTAGGCATGGTGGAGTCAGGTTTGTTAGGCATGGTTGTGTTGAAAGTAGGTGAAGTTGTGATTCATTATTTTTACAATAAATGATACTATGGGTCATATGTGAGATGTGGTATAGTCTATGCATAGTGATGATAGATAAATGGTAGGCATAATAAATATATGTTGTGGTAAAGTTTAAAATACGAAACAACTTGTTATGTATGTTGTTTAATTTCTAATGTTGGGTATAAAAGGAAAACGGAGTTAGGTGTGATGTAATGTGAGGCACATGGAAGATGAATTTTTGAGGGTAGAGGATGGCCGAGCTAATCTCCAAGGGCCCCATGCCCTTGGAGTGCTACCTACATAGTCCCAGCGAAAAGGGACCTCAGGCCGATGTAGTTCTCCCATAAGCTAGGGAAGAATATGAGGAGGTATGAAAATGAGTTGGTAGGTTTTTGGGCATATTGTAGGGTTAGAATTTTTAGGTGTGGGTAGATTATAGGTAAAATTACGTAGGTGATGGTGATTGTGGCATAAGAAGGAGATTACCCCAAAATTAAACATTGAGGAGCATGTCCCGTATAAGGTAATCAAAACATAAACAAAGATGGTTAAAAGATAAAAGGGGGCAATAAATCCACCTAATTAGGTAGGATCATATCGAGTAGATCATACCTTGGAGGAGGTGATGAACATAAGACCCTAAAGACATTGCATGATTAACTGTTCTACGGTGAAAAGTAGTCACATGATCACCAAATGTCTAAATTCCAAGATGTCCCTTGAGGAAATGAGGAAATGGGAGTGGAAATGGTAAGGAGGGTGAAAGGTAGTTAATTTTTATATGGTATGAGGTAGTAGGCCCTCCAAGCAAGAGAACCTAGGTCACAATGGGCAAGTCCATGACTAAAAGTTTTTGTTTTGATAGACTGATCGATGCGGGAAGTCTATATGGGATAAATAAAATTGAACTCCTTGAGGTCTTCATGAAGCTGATCAATGCGGGAAGCTTCGGTTGCTCTTGTTTTTTAAGAGCTTTACATAGCTGTCCTTTGAGGGAGTAGTCTATTTATAGCAGAAATTGGTCGAGAGGAAGATGTCCTTTTAAGGGAGTCATCGTTTGATTAGAAGTTTGACTCAAGGAGTTTGGTCCCATTGTGAGGTCTTTGCAATCATGGACAAGACCAAGGTGAAAGATAGGACTCTTGCTCAAAAGGCAAGGTGAAATGACCATGGGATCTCATCTAAAGGTAGACAAAAAGTATCCATGATAATCATGTTATGTGCAACACTGTGGTACATGTATTCAAGAGAAGAAAACTAGTGATGGGTACTCACATGATTCGTGTTTAATCATTGATGAGGTGTATGGAGTGAATAGCCCTCAAGGGATGAGCATGGAAAGAGAAAAAAGGTGAGGTAGGATGACAATTCAATAATAGAATGGCCGAAGATGCAAGGTGTTAAGGGGCTCAGGTTCATGTTTACCATCGAGTGAAGATAAACAATAAGCTCCTGATCCATAGGTATGAGTTACGATGTATGTTCCAAGACAATTAGGAGTAAATTTTCCCGTTTAATTTTTTTCTTTTTGGTTAGGTGTTGATTTTATTTCAGGACAAGGTCACCGACTTGGAAGGTTTGTTCATGGACACGTTTTCCGTAGGCATGTTTGATATGTTTTTGGTAAACTTGAAGGTGATCTAGAGCGTTAAGACGATGTTCATCTAATAACTCTAGCTGTGCTAAATGGTCCTGATGAAATTCATCATCATTGAGCATGTCATGGAGAGATATGCGAAGTGAGGGAATCTAGACTTCGAGAGGCAAGACTGCCTCTGTACCATAGACTAGAGAAAATGGTGTGGCAGTAGTGGAAGTATGAATACTAGTGCGGTATGCCCACAGGCAAAAGGAATGTGCGTATGCCAATCCTTCCTAGTATCATCAACCACTTTCATAAGAATTTTGTTTAAGGTTTTGTTGGTGGATTCAGCTTGGCCATTGGTTTATGGGTAATAAGGTGATGAGAAACTAAGTTGAATGCCGAAGGCATCCCAAAGTTTTGCAATGTTTTTTTTTTGAATTGCTTTCCATTTTTAGTGATGAGGTGATGAGGAACACTAAAGCGACAAATGATGTGGTGGTTAATAAACTCACATATTTTCTCAACTTTCATGGAGATGAGTGGTATGGATTCCACCCATTTTGTATAGTATTCAGTAGTAGTGACGATCTATTGATGACGTTGGGATGAATGAGGATTGATCTCTCCAACAAGATCCAAACCCCATTGAGAGAAGGGCCGAAGGTCACGAGCGACACTTCGTAAGGCATGATTTGGGTGTATGATGAAGATTGGAATGTTGTTGGCATTTTACAAAATGTTTGACATAGTTGCAACAATCATGGTTAAGGGTTTTCCAGGTGATAGCCCAGGTGAAGAATACGCTTAGCAACAACAAGGCCACCGAAGTGACCTCCACATATGATTTCATGAACTTCCTTAATGGTATAAGGAATTTCAAAACTTGTGAGGCATCGTAAGAGAATACCATCAAAGCCATGATTATAGAGGAGGCCCCCTAGAATTATGTAATGAGATACCTTTTTAAGAAAGGTGTGCGTTGTCCATTACAGTGAGATCGGGAGGTAAGATGGTGAAAGAAAGGTAGTGGAGTATTGTTTATACCAAAGGTCACTCAGGTCAGGGGTAGTGGTTCTGATCGAGTAAACATCGTGAGGTAAATAAGAAGGTGATTGGAGTCATTATATGGTGACAAAGATTGTAGAATCGGTAGGTGAAGCGGGTATTTGGGAAGCTAAGTAGGCCATGGTATCTACAAATTTGTTGGTTGAACGTGGGATGGTTTGAAGGGTGTAACGATCAAAGGTGGTCAAAAGTATATCTACATGATGTTTATACTTTTGAAGTATCTTGTTATAACATTGGTACATACCATTGACTTGGTTTACAACCAATTGAGAATCACCAAATATGTTGATTGATTTAACATCTAGGGCATAGGCGGCTTGGAGACCTAGTACGAGTGCTTCATATTCAGAAATATTATTGGTACATTCAAAATCTAATTTGAAAGACAAAGGCATGGGTTCACCATCAAGAGGTATGAGAATAATACTAGCCCCACCCCAACGCTGACACTTGGAACCATTGAAAAAGAGTGTCATTTGGTAAGGAGGTTCGTCCGGGAAAGGGTAGCAAATTGACTCATCTAGAAATTCAAAATTAGAGGGTTGATCCCTTGAAATAGGTGTGTCACCCAATTGATTGGCGATAGCTTGGCCCTGGATGGACTTTTGATGATTTAATTCGAGGTCTAGATCAGCTAAAAGCATAATCCATTGTGCATCCCGCTGATTTTGATAAGGTTTGGCGTACATGAAGTGTAAGGGGTCAGTGTTGGTCACAACATAGGTTTTGTGGTTGAGTAGGTAATGACGGAGTTTGGTGGTAATGAAAACTAAGGATAAAAAAAAAAATTCAAGATGGGTGTATCAGGTTTCATAGTCCAAAAGAGTATGACTGATGTAATAAACTACCCGCTCCCTATGTTGTTCATCGCAATGAGCAAGCATGGCTCCCAAGGAGTGATCGTGCAGTGAGATATGTATAGGTAAAAAGGTTGATTGTCTTTAGGTGGGATGAGTACGAGTGGTTGGAGAAATTATTATTTTAGGGCCTCAAAAGCTTTGTGGTAGTCATCATCCCATTTAAAGGAGACATCCTTCTTGAGCAGATGATGAAATGGTTGGCACCGATCCGATAATTGTGAAGTGAAATGGTGAATAGATTGTAACTTACCTTGCAGGCTACGGAGTTGTTTAAGGTTAGTGGGAAGATGCATTTCTAGAATGGCCTTGACTTTAGCAGGAGTTCAAATTCTATACCACGAGAGGGAAACGATAAATCCTAGGAGCTTTCCTGAGAGAACCGCGAAGACGCACTTCTTAGGCTGAAGGCGGATGCAATATTTAATGAGGCGGTCAAAGATGGTTTGGAGGACAGAAAGGTGATTGAAGTGATGTTTAGATTTGGCCAAGAGATCATCCACATAATATTCCAATATGCTATACATGATTTCATGAAAGATGTAAGTCATAAGCACGTTGATATGTGGCACTAGCATTTTTAAGGCCAAAAGGCATGACTTGATAGAAGAAGGTCCCCAAGGGGTGATGAATGAGGTTTTTATTGATCCTTTTGGGCAAGGAGGATTTGGTTATAACACGAGAAGCCTTCCATGAGTGATAGCATCTCATGGCCAGTGGTAAGGTCAACCACCTGGTCAATACCGCTTAAGGGAAAGTCATCTTTGGGAGGGTTAGGTTGAGGTCACGGAAGTCCGTGAAAATGTGGAGTCCCCTGGTTGCTTTAGTGATAGGGACAATGTTAGAAATCCAATGAGGATAATCACTTTGGGTAAGCTGAAGGAAATGGAAAGAAAGCATTGAAGTTATTCTTTGACGAAGAGCAATGCGAGGGTGCATTTTCCTCGGCTTTTGTTTGATGGGTTTGGCATCGGGAATGATTACGATATTTTAGACCACTATAGTGGGGTCAATACCAAGCATGTATACATAAGACCAAGTGAAAGAATGGTTATGATATCTCGAGAAAATAAGTGATGGCTTCTTGTTCGAAACATCTAAATATTATCTAATCTTTAGGATGTGCAGTCATCCCGAATATGAATGTTGATCTCGATAGTCGATTCATTCAAAGCATGGTTTACATCTTAGAAGGTAACGACCGATGAATAGAACACCCTCTATTCACCGAGCATGCCAAAATGTTTCACATATTTCTAGATCATTTCTTTGAATTATTGATGAAATAAATAGGTTATCAAGCGTAGGAGATATGCCTATTCAAATGTTGGTTGATGGGTTGTTACACACGTCGACTTTCGAATCCATAGCTGATTGTGAGAGCTTCCTTTTCAACAAAGATCTAAATATTGTTCGATCTTTAGGATGTGCGGGTCATCCTGAGTATGAATGTTGATCTTGATAGTTGATTCATTCAACATGGTTTGCGTCTTAGAAGGTAACGACCGATGAATATATGAGTCTTCGGCACCAAGGTAGGTGAGTATGGATTCATCATCATGACATTGAACAACATTAATTGAAGGTGTATCGTCATCGATCATTTCAGGATACAAGAAGGGAAGAGTGGAAGGGGCCTCGCCCTCACATTGATAAGTTAGAGGCCCCAAGAAAATGGTGTTTATGAAAAAAAAAAGTTAGGAGGGATAGATTTAGGATACGTCGATGAAGGTGGTAATGAAGGTGGAGTGGGTGAAGAAGGTGTAGAAGATCTAGTGTCCTTAATGAGTTCAATGTGGGCCTATTTGGTAGGTGGTTCAGGAAAGCTGATACCACTACATTCGTTATGTTTGCAGGTGGTATATGGAATAACGGTATGGCAGCCTTGCTCGTAAAATCCAAAACCAAAACCCTTCCACACACATCGGTGTAGGAAGGTGTGGGTGAAACAGTGATTGGTAAGTGATTGGAAGTCAACGAGAAAAGGGTGAGTTTATGGCGGTGGGTCGGGTCTGTAAGTGGTAGTATCAATTCCCCCATAGATGAGACTAGTACAAAGGTAAAGAGGACTATAAAGGAGACGTTATCCTATATAGTGATTGTAATGTGGTGTTGGTGAAGACTTCCATACTCTTGTGGAGTAAGGAATGTGTTGACACTATATAGGCGGTACTCCCCGCAGTGAGGTGTTGAAAAACGCCTTCCAAGGGATCAGTGGTTGGTATGTAGGTAGCTGGAATGGATGATGTGTCGAGGTCGATGCTTGAGGTAGAGTTAACGGATTGGGAAGGCGATGGGTCAGTTGTGGAGGTTGTATGCTGATAGGAATGGAGGAGGTATGTGCGGTAGAAGTAGTGGTTATATTGGTAGGTGGAGGAATAGGTGAAGAAGTAGCGAGTTGTGGAGGTAGACGGCTTAATAGGTATGAGCACATCATTGGGTCAGTAAAGAATGTTGCATGTTTTGAAAGGTGAGGGGTCGGCTAGAATGGTATAAGTGAGTCCTTCGTGTTAAAACTTTACATAACGATGTAAAGTGGAAAGAACACAACCCATGACACGGATCCAGGGTCTGCCAAGCAATATGTTATATTGGAATTCCCCCTCCAAGACATAAAACAATTTTGGAAAAATGTGGGGCCCACGCGAATGTGGAGGATGATGGTGCCTAGTGTAGAGGTGATAGTGTCATTGAATGAACACAACATGACCGGATGTTTATGCATGCAATTTTCAGGTATGTGCATTTGAGTGAATGCATGGGATGAAATAATATTAATGCTAGCACCCCCATCAATCATCACATGGTGTACCCGTATGTCATTGATGTGGACAGAGATGAAGAGGGTGGGTTTGGGTCATCTTTTTGGTGTGGTGTGATCTCTTCCTCTGAGAAGCTAAGGGAGGCCACTTGGTGAATAGGGTGGGGTGAAGATGAAGGTGGTAATTTGGTGAGAGAGGCTATATGATGGGGTGTGATAATGGAGGCTATGGGTGTAGGGTCATTGGGTAAAACCTCAATAGATTGAAGAACCTCCATGAGAGCTTGACGGTGGGATTTTGAGGTTTGAATGAGGCATATAAGAAAATTTTGAGGGGAGATTGATGTAATTGTTTAAGCATGGTGCGATGTGTGATTCCATTAGAAATGGGGTATGTGGGGTCATGGATAGTGATTTTACGTATGGGTGCAGATGGTATGTCGGGTATAGGATTGGTTGGTGGGTCATTTACCTTTTCTTTGCCCTTATCCTTCTAAACGTGTGTAGTGATGTGTATCATGTTGATCTTAGGGGAGTTGGTAAATGGAGAAGGTGTAGGGTGAGTGGTATAACGACGCAATAGGTAAAAACCTACCGAGGAGAAAACCACAGTGAGTTGGGCACAATGACATTTGGGTGGAGGCGTGACAAGTTCTCTGATGTGAACCATGTTAATTTCAAATCTTAGGGGTGGCTCTAGGAGTTGTGAGGGTGGAGTTTGTGGTTGTTGAGTTGGTAGTGTGCGAATGGGTGTTGGAAAAGTAGGATCCTTATCGAGAAGGTCATCATCGCCAAATTTGGCTTCCAGAGGACACAACTAGATAAGGACAGTTTTCAAGGCCTTGCAGTTTTCCACATCATGCCCTGACACATGATGGTAAGCACAAATTTTAGTATCATCAAACCCTTTTGGCTTGCATTTGAGGGGGTCATAAGGTCTGAGTGGAGGTAATGTGATGATAGAGGTCTCAAGGAGGTTGGTTAAAATTTTGGCATAGGACCCTACTAGTGGATCACAATGGGAAGTGAACATGGGTTTGGGTGTAGGTGTAGTTGATTGTTGAGGAATGGTCTTTGGAAGAGGAGGAGTGGGTTGAGCTATGGGTTTGGGTGCTGGCATGGTTTTGGGTGTTGGTCGTGCTTATTTAGGTAAGGGTATAGTAGATGGACGGGTAGGAGGGTGTGTGGTTGTTTTGACTACCTTAGTGTGGGGGCGATGGAGTTTTAATTTTGGATTGCACCTTCTTGGGTAAAGGTGATTTGGGTGTATGAGGTCTAGAATGAAAAGTAGATGGAGGAAGAGGGAAAGTTACCCATGGGGATAATGGGGGTGTTGTGAAGGTAGATGATGCAGGTCGTGCTTGGGGTGTGAGAGACAGCGACTAAAGTGTAGTGGGTAGTGAAGCAATAACTGAGGGTATTGGAGGTATGGGTGGTAAAGATGCTACAGGTGTTGGTGTAAGTCGTGTTGGGCATCTAGGGAGATTAGAGGTTTGTGAGGAAGGAATGGGTTGTTGTGTTTTTGGTTTATTGGTGGGTGGAGGTTTCTTGACCATGTGGGGAAGCTGAGATCCTAAGACGGACGAGATAGGTGCAGGTGTGATTGGCACATCCAGGGTATGAGGTTGATGGGTTTGGTTCTTATTTTTGGTTTAGGAGTAGGTATGGTGTTGACTTTGGAGGATGTAGCTAAATATAGTTTGATAGGTGAATGAGTAAGGCTGGTGGTCGAGGTGACCCCTAAAGTGGTAATAGGTTTAGTCGAGGCAAATGTTGTAGGTATGGGTTTTGGTTGAGTTATGGGTAAGGGTGTGGTTTGAGCTATAACAGGTGTCATGGAAGGAGTTATGATAGAGGTGGTTGTGTTTGGTTTGATTGGTCAAAATATTTTTGGGTAGATAGTGGAGGTATCAGTAAGTGACCTCTGCATCTACGTTGAGACATGAAGCAAAAGGCGTCCCAGTAAGGCCCTATCCACATAATCTAAGTGATCAGCCAAATGTGAGAATGGCATGTATGTAGGTGGAGTTGATGAGGACCTAATGGAAATTCCCATAAAATGTTTCTTAGAGATGGGAAGTTGGCTAGCTTCAACTTCCATGGGTAAGAGAGCTGAAAGTAGGTTAGCAGGATTTTGGGTAGTGGATGGAGGATGCTCGCCAAGAGGCAAAGGTATCTCAACCGGGTCTATGATAGGTGGAGGAGATGATGGGAGGTCCTCTATAGGTGGAGGAGATGATGGGTGATCCTTTTTGGGTGGAGGAGGTATTGGGTGTTCCTCTGTGGGTGGAGGAGATAATGGGTGCTCCTCTATGGGTAGAGGAGGTATTGTAGGTGTCGAGTTCTCTAAGTGGGAAAGCCGGGTGAGATGGTCTCAATGTTAGCATAAGACTCCTCTCGTAGGTGATGAAGGAGATGAAAGGTGTTTCCCTATTGGTGAAGGAACATGGGAGGTTGATTTTGACGCTGAAGGAGGATTTCGGGCTAAGATCTCCTCTATGGAAGGAATATTGGGTAATTGGGAGGCAATAGGTACGTCATTAAAGATAGCATGAACGTCGCGGGTATGGGTATCATGAGTTGAGGTCTCATCGGTATGATCGAAGAAGGGGCATGGTTGGGAAACAATTTCTTAAAGATGTGTAGGTTTTGGTTGGTAGGTGCATTAGGATTATCCACGATTAACTTGTCTTTCTCAAGCATTTCTTGGACAATATTTTTGAAAGTGATGCAATTTCCGTCTCTATGACCCTTTACTCAATGATAGTTACAGAAGTCATGTTCTTTATACCATGTGGGCATAGGGCGAGTAGGGTCAAAACCAGTGTGTGGTTTTATAGGTGGAAGGGTGATGACTCTGGCTTTGATAAGATTTTCTAAGACAGAAGAGTAAGGTTTCCTAATTGGGGTATATTTCGCTTCTGCTCTCGAATTGAAAAGTCTGGATAGGTGAGAGATTAGATGAGGGGGTAGCCTGATTTGACAGATGTGATGGGCTGGCCTTGAGTACCACTATGTTAGTGGTGCCCTTAGCTTTTGAATAATTATTTTATGGTTTGGAAGAAGAAGAGGTATCATTCAACTTGAATGTTGAATTCTTATTGCGTAATTAGATTTTCTTCTCTTCGATGGCCCAAATCTCTAACTTTCGTGCCATAGTGAATACTTCATCAAATGTTTAGAAGGTTTGGACCTATAAGGTTAGTGAGATATGTCTAGCACAAGCCCATGTGAAGAGATCGATGAGTTCTATTTGGGGTAGTTGGAAGGTGAGTTGGTTGATCAAGCTACGCTAGTGAGCAACAAAATATGTGATAGATTCGTCCTCATATTGACGCGTTGAGTATAGATCAGTCATGGTAACCTTCTTGACGATATTGATAGAGAAATGATCCAAGAAGTCTTGGGATACCTAATTGAATGAGAATATAGAGTCTCTTGGTAACCCACTATACCAATCTAATACAGTCCAAAGTGAGGGACATGGGAAAATTTCTCAAGAGCAAGGCATCATCATGAGTGATCAGATAACACCCATGTTTGAATGACCACAAATGTTGTTGTGGGTCTTCTTTGCTATTGAAACGATTGAATTTAGGCATTTCCCAATGCACAGGGTATGAGCAGATAGGAATGGATGGGTGGATGGGCTCGTTGCAAATCTCGTTGTAGGTGAGAGTGTTGCAGAGCCTAAAACCGATGCCTCCAATGTCTGCATCTTGTCCAACATCAATTTAATTAGGTCATTGGTGGGTTGTGATGATTGGGTGCCTCCTATAGCGTGAGAGGATTGGTTTTGGGCATATAACAAGGGTGACACTCCAGTGTATGGGGCTGCCATGTAGGTTGATTGAGAAGAAGGAAGTGAAACAGGGGTACGTACTCGAGTGAATAATGGATGAAATGGGAGGTTGTTGGTAGTATGTATAGGGAGGTGGAAGGGTCGTGTTAACCCTAGTGGTAATAGGGACTAACGATTATGGAATGGAAAGGACCACATTCTGAAATGGGGTAGGGGTCACCGACACAAGAGGTGGTAATGTAGCTACTGGTATATGTGTGAGAAATTAGGGGTGGATGAGGTTGTGTTTGGGGTAGTTTTGAGGATATGATGGATGTAATAGGTGCCACAAAGATGGTAGATGCGATAGTCATAATGGGTATAGGACCTAGTTGAGAAGTGACCTGGGGTAAGGTAGATGCGGGTAGCATAGAGCCGATGGAGCTGATGCGGGAGTGGGAATGAGAGTTAGGGGGATGAGATCTTTGGCATGCCGTATATCAACCGACCATGGCATCTTGAGTGGATGAATGGGAAAGGTAAAACTACAAAGTAGTAGGGTTTTGGTCAAGGAGTCCCGCAAACTCCTCATCTCCAGTAGTAATAGTAATAGGTTGGATGGGATCCATGGATAGTGATAAAATGGAAGGTGGAAAAGAACTAGGTGGGAGTGGTTGACAACTAGCGTGAAATACGAGTGCATTTTCTTGTCTTTGGGTTAACACCATGTGAACTAGTACTGATCACGTATGGTTGCTTCTCTATAAATGACACAGAGAATGCAGCAAGAATAGGTGAATCTAGCAAAAAAAAAAATTGGATTAGGTACCAAATGATGGTTGGAATGTGAAATAGGCTAACCGATGCCGGTTAGGGAAAAATGACACCGGTTAGGGGTAACCGCTACCGGTCACTGTAAAAAAAATGGACAGTGAGTGAAAACAAAGCGAAGGTGAAATCGACACATATGCCAAATCTGATGGTGTTTTACAATGTCAATGAGAATGATGGTAGTGACAGGGACTGTGAAAAGTGGAAGAAAATGAATAAAATGTCCTTTTTGGTAGGTTAACAAAAGGACCTGGAACCGATGTTGGTTGGGTATAACCGATGATTTAGAGGTAATCACGGCGGCGATTCTTGTGAAATTGAAACAATGATGAAAGAGAAGTGGTTGTGAATTAAAATCTGATGTAGAATTAGTTCCGAGAATTCGAGAATGATGATGATATGGCCTAGGCACACTCAGTGTGAAGCCGAATACACCAATTGTGATGAGGAGCATGCAAGGATGAAAAAAAATGAATAACATGATCTCTCACCTCAAAATGCAAACCAAGCGAAAACACTAAGAAAAATATGATCCTAGGAGTGCCCTTTTCTATTATGTTTGTTTAGCTTATGCTATTTAAGGACCGACACATGAGTTGTGAAATAGAGTTTTTGGTGAGGATGGATTCCTACAAAAAGGAGATTTAAAAGGTGAGGTTGCAAGTATGTTATGGTGGGGGCGGGCTTCACTCAAGTATGAGTCGACAGAGCGGTGAGTCGGTGCCCACTTGTACCATGATCATGTGATCACCTACACTTCTTCCGGTAGGATGTTGTTTAAGAATGTGTATATTTGAATTTTTTTGTGAGGTTTGGTAAGACTCAGAGAAAGAGAAAAGGAAAGAAGTGTTTTTCTAAGTGATTCGTTTGTCAACCATCAGCTGGTCATGAATTCCAGCGTATAGGTTTCCCTCAATTAATGTGAGATAATGTGATAAATTAGAATGCAATGCACTTATTTTTAAGCCCAAATCAAAGTGTGAAGTTGGATGACACAATAAGATGAAGAGGAAGAGGGATGCTCTTTCACTACAATGTAGAAAACATGAAGAAATGGTTCTTTTTAATTACACCAAAAGAAAGGTTTCCTTTAGAGCAAATAGAAAGAAAAGGTGGGTTACCAAGGAAGAAAATTAGTGTGTATGCTTTTCAGAAGGGAAACAAACACACAATTTTTCCTAGGAATGAATGAAATGCAAGGAACCCCGGATGGGTCCCACTAAGCGTGCCAAAATGTTTCACCTATTTCTAGATCATTTCTTTGAAGTATTGACGAAACAAATAGGGTAACGGGTGTAGGAGGAATACTGTTCAAATGCTTTGGTTGATGGGTTGTTATGCACGTATGACTTCTGAATCCATAGTTGATTGTGAGAGCTTCCTTTTGCTAGGAGGAATTACTTGTAATGAAAAGTAAGACTACCGAAGAATTAAACAATATATACAATGAACTACCTAGCATATGTTAGATCCAGGAAGTGTGATACTTCCTAAATAGTCATCGGTCCACTGCTTTTTAACAATTTAATGTTGTAAACAAAGTAAATCCTATTATAATTCGAAATGATTTAGGAATCTCACTTAAAACACAATAAGAAATATATCTAATCTAACAGGCTAGGTCAGAATATGATCCGAAGGTTAAGTAATTGGTTCTGGGTCTCTGCATGTCCGACAAAGGTGTCGTAAATCAAAAGTGAATGAGGGTGAAAGGGAATTAGGTGGATAGGTCACTATTCTAGGTTGTATGGGAAAATACAGAGACCAATGTCGGTTGAAGGTGACCGGAGCGCTTGGGTGTAATCGCAGTGCTGGTTCTTGTGGGAGTTCTAGGAATGCCACAGAATGAGATTTAGGTCTCCTTTGTGATTGCACAATGGACTTTGGTTGGTCGGGATGAGGTATTGGGTGATTTAGGTAGGATTTGGTAGGGTTTTAATGGGTATATGGAGGGGTGAGTGTTAGGGGAGGTCAATGGGTGGCTAGGTAAACAATAGATGATAATATAATGATGAAATGAAATAAACCAGAGAAGTATGACATTATACTTACTGGGATTCTGGTCTTGGATGTCTGTGAGTGAGGGATAGAGGTGCTGATGAGAGGTTTGAAGGTTGTAAGTGATCACCAACTGAAAGAAAGCTTCTGCATGGGTTACATGTACATTCCTATTTACTTGGTTAGATCAAATCATGGTTGGGACGGTTGTGCAAGAGAAAGTGCTTGATCTCCTTCCTCGTATGTGTTCTCTTTTGAATTCACTTTCTGAAGATGTGTTATCTCTCTAAGATGTGTTAATGCTCACCAAACTTCTGCCAATGTTTGCCAACCTTCTTTTTTTTTTCAACTTCCAACCTTGAGAATAAGGTTGTTTTGGGGTTAAAAGGGTAACCGACGGTGGTTCCGGCTTAATCGGCGATGGTTAGGGGTAACCGACGCGTCGATCGGCGAATTTCCTAGGTTTACTAAACTAGTGAGATCCTCTTGATTTCCTTGGATCTCATGTAATTAACCCCGAATTGGAATGAGATCCTCTTGTAAGCATGTGGGAATGTGGTTAGAGGGAATGTAGGCATTGATTTATAGGTATTGGGTAAGTCTTAGTTAGTTATGGCAACTTACTAAGAATAGGTCTTAGGTTGAGTTGGCTTGATGAGGTGTCTAAGTGAACTGTATGTGTGGGTATTATTTAAATTAAGATATTTAAATAATAAATATGGTGAGGATAATGAATTAATTTAATTAAATTAATATTAGTGAGGTGAAAGGGGTCATGGCTAGGTGAATGTGATGAAGGGTGTTTATTTTTCGAGGGACCAAAGGGGAGTGTGACCTAATTTTAGTGTCTACACTCTTCACCTTTCATATCACTATTCATCTCATTTTCAAATCCTTCTTAGCTCTCGGTGATGAGCCCTTGCATCTTCATAGGTGCGTGAATCCACGAACAGAGTGAAACACCCTATCATTTTACCATCCACATTTCTTCCAATGGAATGGAATGTTTTTAATTATTTTCACTTGCATTCAAGTAGTGTACCTTTTTCTTGAGTTGTACAATTACAAAAAATATCCAAAATGTCCCAAAAAACTTTAAAAAACAATATAAAATTGTTCAAGAACACAAAAACAATATAAAATTGTCTAAAACTTCAAAAATAGTTTCATATCACAATCAAAACATTCAGATAATGTTTGACCACTTTTCAATAAATGTATAACACAGTTTAACAATTTCACCATTTGATGATGCTCCTCATGATTGTTCCAGATCATACTCATCTTTATTTCTTGTGGTGTATATTTATGCTTGAGGAAATCATTTACCCTTTCACAATATAAATTTTCTTGGGGCACATTTGGATTTTACATTTTAATCCAATACATATCAAACTTCAATGGGATTTGACAAGAGTATATTTTGGAGTATCTAAGTATCACTCCACTCTTCATCTCAATCCAATCCTCTTGCGTGCTAAGCTATCACTTGGGGGCATTCAAATCTATCTAGTTCTTCAATGTGGAACACATTCGAGTGTCATTAGATGTTGTTTTTATACGTTTTATTGTACTGTTTCATTTGTCAACATTATGACGATGATTTTGCTTCTTTTAGTTTATTATTATTTTTTGTACTTTATTTTCCTTTATTGTAGACCAATTACAAGAAATTTACTTGCATCTTAGTTCACATATAACTCTAGTGTAGTTTCTTCTTGTTCATATTGGTTTTTTTTTCAATGTTTGTTTCGTGTTTTCTTGTCACTTGCATGTGTTGTGTTTTCCTCTTAGTTTACTTAAGCCATGGAATGTTTTCCTTTTTTGTTGTGTCTTCATGTTTGTTTGCATTTTTATATCAAACTTTTTCAAATATTTTAAAATTTAAAAAAATCAAATATTTCAAAATTCAAAATTCAAAAAAAAATTACAAAACTTTCGAACAAACATTCACTTATCATAGAAATCCTACAATTAGAAAACCCTTAAACTGAATCATTCAACATCTCAATACAATCTTGATAAAACTACCTTTATCTATTACCCTATTGATCGTTTTGATCTTACAACTATCATTTTCTTTCCTTTACATGATATGCTAACTATGCTTGGGGAAAGTCACAAAATTGTGTTCCCTTCATGATATAAATTCTCCTGAGGAAATTTCAAGTTCGATCATTTACACAATGGATCCAACAAGAGTGTCATAAGGATTTTCTTTAACTCCTCTCTTCTAGTCTGATCCTATTCCCACTTGGGAGCATTTGTATCTACTTAATCGTCATTGTGGCATGCATTAGGGGCATAGCTGATTGTCTTCTTTTTCAACTTTTTGTTGCATTGTTGATGTTTAATTTTTTTGGACCACTTGAAAGTAGTGTGATTACATCTTGGTTCTTTTATAACCACAGTGTCAATACCTACTTTGTAAATTAGGTTTGTTTTCCATTTTTATCTTTTCATTACTGGGTGTGTTTGTTTACTTTCATTTGGTTTAACCATCTTGATTCTTTCATAATTGTGGTGCCAAATCTTTTGTGCAATAGCAAAATTAAGGCTTCTCTAAAATTACTCTCCAAATAATGCTCATGATACGAGCACATTCCTTTCCCATCCTTGTTCTAATTCCTTTTTTTTCTTCTATCAAGTGGTTGTCCACCGCTTTGCTATGTCATCCACTCACTTGAGGGGGAATTCCTCTACCATTCTAGTTGATAGGGTATCCAAATGCTTCACTTATTCCTACTTACCGAGGCATCCTAATGCTTCACAATTTTCCACTCATTGATCTGCATGTGTCTACTATGTTTTAAACACCATTACTTCACACTAACACTACAAAGAGGGAGAAAATGTGGACACCCTAAAAATACATACATATTTCTATCTCGATTCTATCTAATTAAAATTAATTAAATTAATTTTATCTCACCGCAGTACACCCCTTCTGAATTAATTAAATGAATTCCATCATTCAAATATTTTCCTTTAGAATTAATTAAAATTAATTCTATTACCTAAGCTATATTCCTATGCTTTGGAATTAAATAATTTAACTCTAACATGCCTTTGGAATTAATTAAATTAATTCCTATACCCTATAGATAATATAATTAAACATTTATTTATTTAAATGGCTAATTATCTCCTCATAATTAAATTAATTCCTAACACCTTCTAGCTAATATAATTAAACATTTATTAATTTAAATGGTTAATTATCTCCTCACAATTTTTTTTTATTATTGGCAAATAGTTTTTGAAAGGGACTATACCCTTGAGTACAAAAGAAGGCCCGAGAGCTGGAATAGGAGTGAGAATCGAGAGAGAATGGATCAGATCGAGCACTGAAAGGGACTATAATTTTTTTACTATCTCCTCACAATTAAATACTAATTAAATTTAGTTATTTAATTCCACCTATCTCAGTCAACAACCACTTGGACTCCACATCCTCATCCTAGTTAACTACACTTCTAGAATCCTAGAAAGGTGGGGGAATTGAATTGCACATACAACCACCTTTCCAGATGCAGCTTTTACATTTAATTCATTTATTGTCCCTAAATTCCCGACACTACTGCAACTTCCTCCAATGTTATTTTTAACATGTGCATTCAACCATGTTCAACCAATTTCTAACTTTCTTTACTTCTATAAATTACAAGCTTGTCTTATCCCAAATCCTCCTGAATTGTTTGCAAATAAACTTTGTCAATTTACATTCTGAAGCTTTCCAACTACTATGTTCATAGTAATTGCACTCATCTTTAGAGGCCATTCAAGAGCACCCATAAATCAATCACTTTCAAAGGTTATACAACTTCAAAATCTCTCCTTACTGAGATTTGCACTTTGAAGGATTACAGGGAGGTTTGCATTATATTTTTGTTTGTCTTTCATTCACTATGATTTTTCTCTTTGTACATAATCGTTGTCCATAAAATCTCAAATATCCCACCAAACAAGCCAAACAACATGAATGAGATAATTTTTTTGACACAGGATCATAAGGAGAAAATGTGACTATATTTTTGGTTCTTAACTTCTTGATGAAATAACTATGGAAGATAATGAATTTTGTAGCAATAATGCCATGTGTTGTGTGGAAGGATAAATTCCCAAACACCAATGGAACAACCTTCAACCATCACCTAAGGATTGGAGCATGTAAGAAATCATCATCCTGGACAAGGAAGAAATTGGTGAGAAAAATAGACAAGTGTTTGTAGCATATTGGAGATCGATACATGTGGAGATTGTTTCAATCATAATGAGTCTTATAGCCATATCTGCTAACTAAGTAATAACTTACTTGAGGCTAGAGAATAAATGGATGTTAGAGGACAATTTTCATCTTCTCGTCTATCGATACAATGGGGTTGCATCATTGCTTTGGTGACATAATTGTTAGTTTGATTTTGTTGTGCATAGTGTGGTTTTGTTGTGTGTTTGTGTGTTTTTAAAAAAGAAATACTAAGCATTGTTTTCTAGTTTGGTACCTCTTGATGAAAAACATTGTGAGAAAAAAATCACTAAAGTAGCGCTTAGTTCTTGGAAAAGGGTTTTTAAAACCCGAGAAACCACCAAAGTGTATAGATGAGACATGTCACCTTCAGGTTCATGGTTAACCTATAGACAGAAAACCATAGGTGTTCGTGGTAATCTGGGAAACCACCAAAGGTTTTAGTAGAGAGATGTACTCATGTCACTTCCAGGTTTGTGGTAATCTTGCAAGGAAAAACCAAGGTGTCACCAAGACCATGAAGCCACAAAGATGGCATGCCACCTCAAAGGTGAGCAAGATACACGAGAGATTATAAAAAATTACTTGTGTTTGAAATAATGTGGGTTCCACTATCTAGAAATATGATGTTTACAAAAATGTAATAAGGGTGGAATGCTAGCATAATGTATTACATTGAGGCAAGTTATTTGGTTCAGAAAACTAGTTGTCATCTCCTCCATATAGGAAGTCTAGTCTTCTCCCAAATTGATTCAACCACTTCTCTCCATATATATATATATATATATATATATATATATATATGCTTTTATTACGTTGTGTAATGTATTCAACAGCTTTCTCCATTTGTTTCCTTGATCCAAAAAATAATAGTTTATTAGAGCTTGGTCCTTTATTATGATCACATAGGTTTGTATTTATATGATTTCCTTTTTTAATGTTGTAATTGATAACTGGAAGGATGACCTATAAGAAAACAAGATGCCCAAAAGATAAAAGAAGCCCAAAAAGATTGATTAAGATAAAAAGAGTCGGGGTGCCCAAAGGGAACAAGGTTACTTGAGCGCTAACATCCTAGCTGAGCATGTGTTTGAAGCAATAAAAGAAAAGGAAGTGAATTACCAACTGGGTTGTAGGGTGTGTAAGACCAAAAGAAGACTAAAAACAAAGAAAAGAGGCCAAAGATAGTTTTGAATTACTATTTTCCTCGGTTAGGCATCATATGAATACAATTTTGCTTTTAAGACCTATAAATTTACCCAATTGCATGATTATATGTCTACATTTACCCCTAATTTATGTTGTTGAGTGAATACTTGATAACATAAAGTAGATAGAAGATGTGTACCTAATAACCATGTAGAATGTGATGGCAAGAGAGATTCGAGGAGAAAAGTGAAAGCGTGAAGTGATAAAAATAAAGAATGGAAGCTAAGAAAGAGGAAGTGACCCTAGGGGTGATGTTTATTGTGTTTGTACCATGTTTTACCCATTTTTTTATTGATGTATGGTTTCTTCTTGTTGTGTATTAAGGAAAAACCTGCAAAAGAAGAGTGAAAGAGTAATCAAAGTCATGTATTATGAAAAATCTATAAAAGTATGTAAATGTGTGTAAAAGTAGTAAAAGGAAAGTGTGCACTTGATGATCATGAGTGTAAAAGGATAGAAAATGTCCTGAAAATATTTTAGAAGAATAAGTTTATTTAGCAATCTCACGCCAAGAGCAAGTTTTTTGGGTGATCTCACACCAAGAATGAGTTTTTTTAAATCTTATGCCAAGTGTGAGTTTTTGGGCTATCTTAGGCCAAGAACAAGTTATTTGGGTGATCTAACCCTAAATGCAAGTTTTGGGCGATCTCATGCCATGTGTGATTTTTAGGGTGATATCATGCCACAACAGAAGAGTGTTTGGTAGAGAGGTCTAGTGTTACTCTCCTTCCATGATTGCTTCTCAAATTTATACACCACTATAGATGGTGTGATATGTGTTTAGTTCTGAGTTGTACTTTATTAGTTTTGTATTGAAATGGAGAAAGAATGCATTTTTATTATTGGAGGACTATGCTTGTAATGTGAAAATTGCTCTGTGAACTGTTGAAAACTATGTTGATTTGAGAAAGTATCTATATCTTACCCCAGCACATAGGCAACCAAGAGAGGTCAACAATGCTCAGATGCTATTGTTAATAGTTGGGTGTTAGTTTATGTGTTGAACTAAGGACCCAAATCAGATTTAGGGTCATTTCTATAATTGTATCTTGTTTTGTTCATGTGTTGAACTATGTTGTACTACTATATGGGTTGAATGATTCACCTAATGTATGCGCCCCTCATTTAGGGAAAATATGACATCACTAGGAGAATTCGGCCCAAAGAGAGGGCTTAATGTTGATTTTAAATATGTACCCTACAAGGGGGAATGTGCATGGTGAAAACCAAGGCACGTGTAAACAAGATGGATATCAACATGTGTTAGTAGAAAAAAAGAAGCAAGCATGTCATAGAAAAGTAGTGTAAAAAGAAAATGTGCATGCCAAAGAGATAAAAAAAAGTGGGTTCCATACATGGGAAAATGCTCACAATATCACAATACCATCATGTCCAAAGTGGCCAAATGCATACAGTGTGCACACAAGACAAAGGGCACAGCTACAAATAATGATATACAATGGAAAATAATATGAAGAAAAGTATCGATAACCATGGTGGAAAATAGTTCCTACAAGAAAAGTGTTGCATATGAAGCACTCGTTAGTATCTTAGAAAGATAAATAAGATGTCAAAGCATGTATGTATCAATGAAACAAGTAGTGTGCCAAAAAAATAGGAAGTAGTAAATAATAAAACAATAACACTGTGATGTGAAGAAATGTAGATGCCACTAGGATCCATGGTGGGACCGGTAAGAGGTATAGTGATAAACCTCATTGTTGTGTGTGAAGATCTATAGGAATTTTACATTCACAACTAGAGAATAAGTGAACATGCATGTGTATATAGAAAAGATAATGACATACTAGATATCTGGCTAACATAGTAAGCAAAGTGTAACATGTAAGTATAAGCAAGAAAGAATATATGTAACCAAGATATGTAATATATTATGAGTGTGAATAGGATTAAATAGAATGTTGTGTGAATGTAATAGAGCAACATGCCCCTAGAGAATGTGTATGAGTATGAGACGAGGTTCATTTATAAAAGATACCTCGACAATTATAAATGAACCATAGCAAAAGAGTATGTCATCAGTAAATGGTTTGAAAATGTGTTCTAGAAATATGTAACATGAATCGTAGAAAGTAGATTCTAGAATAGGATAGTATGATGTGTGAAAATAGAGTTCTATATATGTATCATAAAGTGTGGAGTGTGAAATTTTTAGTGTTTTAGGTTTGTGGATGTAGTATTCCCTCAACAATCACTTATTAATCTTAGCATAAGAGTGCATCATAGGCTAGTATGAAGATACAAGTGTGTGTATCAAGTTGTGTACGATTGCTTAGAAATACAAAGTTTGAAGAACATACCGTAATAGTAGAAATGATAAACACATGATAATGTTAGCAAGGGGGAAGAAAACACGATGAACCCCAAGTGTGTGAGAGATGGATATCTATGGCGGTGTTTGAAATGTGTCTTGGCCATCAATGTAAGGAGTAGTTTGCTTGAGGAAAGTGATTGGATGCTGAAGTAGAGGTGGAAACCCTGAATGGTTTTGGGTTTTGTGGGATTGATAACATTGTATAAGACTTGAGAGGATAAGAGGATGGATTGATGTTGAGAGGAAGTTTCTTAGTTGGAGTTGGTAATGTGGTAAAAGAATTGAGAGGAGGAGGGGTTGGACTGATTTTGGGATAAAGTTGCTTAGGTGGATCATGAATTTCTGTAGAATAAAAATTAGTAATGATGGCATGATGCTCATTAGACATAAATGATCAGATTTAGGAACCCATTGAGAATTAGAAAATTTAGATGAACATGTAGAACCATTTTGTGTAGAAAATGAAATGAAACTATAATGCTTAAGATGGCCAATTTTTCATTTGATATCATAACAATCATTGTCATTATGTCCATTAATTAGATGATAATTGTAATATGGATGACCTTGATATTTTGAAAGCCAATAAGGAGGATAGAACTTAGTAGATGGTAAGTTCATCAATTGATGAGTGAGGAGTTGTAGAAGAATATCTTATTGTTTAGCATTGAAATAAAACTTGATATGTGTGGGGAGAGATAAGACATAGGGTTTAGTAATATGAGCACATGTAGAAAAAATACAAGGAGAATGAGATGTAGAAGAAGAACCATCATTAGATTGAGAAATGGACTTAAGATGTTGGATTTTGGATGCAAGAGATGTAATCATGGATTGTATAGCCCGATTTTTATCTTGAAATAAAGAATGTAAATCTTAAATAGAATTACAAAAGGATTAACTAACATTAGGACTAATAGAGTCATCAAAGAGATGATCGAAGATGGAACCGGCTTGTGAAGGTGGCATATTTCTAGGGATAAACATAGTGTTTATGGTTTTATGGAGAGAATATTTGAGATGTGTGTGCATTTGAAGCAATCGATGTAAGGAGAATTGAGAAATCTTAGGAGCCATGAGAGAAGAAAATGAGGATCTAAGAGTATTCGAATGCGGGTTCACCAAATGATTTAACAAAAATATAATTGTTGTATAAGCCCCAATAGTGTAGAGTAGCAAATGTAAACTATGATAAACAACTACTAGAATGTAGATTCCATAAGAAATAAGTTGAATAAATATAAAACCCTAAGTGCAAGAGAGGGAAAGAGTGATTTATCTGATTTACACCTGATGTCAAGATCAGTAAACCGGAGAATATGATAAACAAAAAGGAAGATTGTCACACCAGTGCACAATAATTTCTAGAGCTATCGAGATATGCCAAGACCAAGGTTATCTAGACTAGTTCAGGGGTGCGTGAGTCTGCTACTAGGTTCTCATGACTATGAAAATGGCCGAACCTAAATTTTCTTGTGGTGTAAGGTTATCACTAATAGTCATTGTTGGTCACTTGTATGACGCACTATGATCACAAAATTTTCCTCAGAATCGGAAAAAATATCATGACCAACAAAACCCTCAAACTACATCAAACCTTAATGTGCTAATATATAAAGTTTCCATGCTAATTAACAAAGCTAACACCTTGTAGCTTCTAAGAAATCAATCAAACCCTATAGAACCATCAAGATAAGAGCTTATGAGAAACAAATTCTTCAATGCATACATAATCTTAAATCAAATGCTAAGCTATTTCTTACTCTCTAGATTGTTAATCTAATAAAATGAACCTATTTAGATCACTTCTAGAAATCAAAGGGGTTGGTTTCCTTAAGATTGGAAGATGGGATCTCACCAAAACATGGCTACAAGACCATTTTGGTTCTTCCCATGATCTTCAATTTGAGAGAATGGATGAAAGATGGAGAAGTTATTTCCATAAATGGAATGGCTCAAGATCAAAATGCCTATAGTTTATCCTAGGGAAAATAAGGTGTAAGAAGAATGGTAAGGGGAATGGTTCTATTTATAACCATTTATTCTCGAGTGAGCTTTGCATCCTATTGTATGTGGGATAATAGTAAAGCAATATTAGAGATGGATAAGCATACTTTAGAAGAGTTTAATTTATCATTAGTGACTCATGGGAGTTGAGGGGTGTCTTAATTAATCAAAGGTGATTAATTAATAGAGGGGGTAAGATTATAGAATATTTGGAAGAGATTTAGTATGATTTAAGATATTTTAAGAGAGAAAATGGTTCAATAAATGGTAATTTATTGATTTAGGCTAGTGGTCATAATTAATTAAGAATAATTAATTGACCTAGGTAGAAGTGGACATTAATTAACGAAAGGTCGTTAATCGACATCCTGAGTGATAAGAGGGTTAATTAATTAGTGAAATGTAATTAATTAATGGTGATAGAAGAGAAATGGTGTGTTATTGACAAAATGTCATCAATTTGCGGGAAAGGGGATAGTTAGTGTAATTTGGGTATTAAAATTACTTGACCAAATTTTGGGTGTCTACATTTGCCCCTCTTTGGGGTGGCATAAGCGATACCACTTCAAAGATAGTAGACAAGTGCAAACAAGTGAATTTTTTGAAGGGATAGAATAAAAATTAGTAGAGTGAAGTATACCCTCTCGAGTGTTGATGGGGTGATGAAAGAAATCAATCAATGATCAAAATGATGAAGAAAAAAGACAGAAGCGAGGGAAAATCCCAATGCAAAGGGGAGAAAACGGTGATATACCAATAATTGATATAGAGGAAAATGTGGACCTCAATCCCCACATAATACTAGTATGAACTCTTTTGTTGAAAAGTTCGGGGTATCATCGTGAAGTGCAGAAATTATTTTCTTAACAAATATGTAAAAATGTTGAAGGAAATGGATAAAAGAATAGGGAAGGGAAGGGGGACATGAGGTCTGTCCCTATTGCCCCAAGTGATTTGGAAGAATATTGGTAATATAAGAGAATGAAATGGAAGAAAAGTGAATATGAAGGGGATGGAAATAGCTTGCATCCAGCTAATGTAAAAACCACATTATGTCATCATATTGCAAGTGATCTACGTCATCAGTCCTTATTAAAATATACGCATACAACAAAAGTGTATAATGACATGAAAAGCCATAATACGAACATTTTTAATTTCCAAAGCACTAACTCTATGTAAACATATAGAATGAAATTAAATACAAGAAAGTAAACAAGCTAACCCGACAAAGAAACAAATATAAACACACATACTCAAACAAACAATGTTCAAGAAAGTTACACAAATGTTTTGTTATCAAGTTATGGATCCCAAATGTTCGTGATTAACAACAAGGGTTAGAAGTGGTGCCACAAGAAAGGATACATGTGAGGGGGATAATGGAGGACTCATATGTCTAATTAGAAAGTATTCATGCACTACAAAATAGTACCCGGAAACTTGTTGTGCGAGGAGTACAAACATAGCCAACAAACCAAATTTGTTAATGGAGGTATATTCAAATGATCCATGAATCGTTGCAATAAGAACAGGTGAGGACCTACGAAAGACAATGATTGAGCACAATGCATTTGACACAAGATTCATCTACGTGCATGATTTTCACCATTTTTGTAAATTTTTGATTTTTTACAATTGATTTTTTTGATTTTGTAATGAATTTACCAATTTTAAGATTTTTGCAAAATTTTAGAATTTTTTTATATTTACAATTTTTTAGAATTTTTAATTTATTATTAATTTTTAGGTTTTTAGAAATTTTTAGAAGAATTATTAGAGAGAAGATCGCCTGAAAGCAAGAAAAATTCTTCAGGGTGAATTAATGGTCGCTAGGTATAAAAAAATATGCCACTGGCGGGATGCAATCGAGCAAAAATTATCATTTATTAAAAATAAATATTGCAGAAGTGGGTGTAGGAAGAAATTAGAAGGATCGCGACCACAAAAGTGTGCCTCTCGACTATCGTAGTAGGTTAAAATGCACTAAAAAGGGGTCAAAATTTTCATATATATACTCCATCGGGGTGGGGAACATTGCAAGTAGTTCATTTGTTACCAAACCCGTTCGATTTTCATTGAATTTTACTCTAACCCTTAAAGATATGGCACAAGTTGTGAACCATAGGAGGCACACGTACACTATTCAGAGTACATGTGGTATTGCAAGGATGGTGCCCCGTAAGTACAACCTCTATTTGTTAATTTATTGGCATTTATAAGCATTTATTAGTGTTAGAAAAGGTCGTGGTAGCATATGTGTGTGCCTTAGGGTGCACATATTTTGTCGGGGGTGAGCATGTGTGGGAGGGTAGGTTTAAGGCATATGTTCCAGTTGTCTATGTTTGAATAGGATCACCTTTGCACTATGGGTGGAATTAGGGCATATACGTTAGTGCGCATGTGTGATCGGGGCGTGAATGTGCCGAGGTAGAATCCTAGGCATAAGTGTGGGTGTGCAGTGTTAGTATGATCACACAAGTTTATTCACGGGCGTGAATGTGCTTGGAGGATATGAGCATATGAGTGTGTCCGCATATGCATGAATGAGTGCATGGGTGCTAAGAATGGAGCGTATGCGTTAGGGTGCACATACACCACAAACAGAGCGCATGTGTTGTGAAGAAGGCACATGTGATGTGGAAAGTTGTTGGTCGATCTTAGAAGAATTTTGGATAATTTCTAGAGGAATGTATGGATGATTAGGATAATGTTATATGATGGTAGATAGAATAAAACTAATCTAATGAGTATCTTTACTTGATCTTGCAGATCAAGCTACATGTCTTGTAGACTCGAGAGTGACATGGCAGGTTAGCCACCTTCGAGGTGACCTTCTCTTAATGTGAGAGGGTATTTCTAGAGATTACCTTGGATGTGATAGGGCTTTCATACATGGCATGGATGCCACATATCACCATTTATCATAGCCTTCTTACAACCTTGGTGAGAGAGGTGACACAATGAGAGTCAGTGTTTTAGGTTGCCCACTGGCAAGATGACTATGAATCTTGAGGACTTTGGTGGATACTCAGAATACCGATTCAGGGCTATTTGATAGAGTATAATGAGGACCCTATTATAATCATAGATTATTTGATTGAGGTTTTTGGTGTAGATGAGATACCATGAGAGGGGATGTCGGTGTGGTTACAATCGTGCTTCGTATATTTGAGATTTTCCTAAGTTTCGGTGTATCTTATGGCTCTTATAAGTGGCATCCTACCGCTTGACAAGATCGGTGCTTCATTTTTGTTGTTCCTTATTGGAGTTATTCACAACTTGATTAATGAGGAGAGGTATTGTTGGCATCATGACTTTCTCACACATTTATCCTAGGACCTAGATCTTATCACTTACTACGGTGTAGGGTGACGATGTTATTATAGATATGGGCATGAGACCACATTGCTATTGGTCACCACTCAGAATATTACAAGGTCAGGCCTTAGATGATCCCTCAGTATTTGGTTGGGAACCTATTGGTGATGATGTTCATGGTCACATAGGTGACCATTCTTATTATCTTCATGCTTTTTATGATATACAGCTTATGAATGATTATTTGTAACCCATAAAGAGTAGATTAATGGCATGAGGATGCATTTGAGCTCATCATTGCATTAGTTGAGAATTTTCTCATTGGTATCTCAGTAACTATATCACAAAGTTCTATCAGATTGATCACGCTCATAGACAGGTTTGGTGTTATTCGGGACATTCATGTAGATGATTTGTGGTATGGTCATTACTCTCGTGAGACTTTTCATATTGGGCCACGATTAGGACTCATGAGCCCAAGATATTTTTATGTAGATGCTTCCATAACCTTTGATATAGTTAGCACATATTATAGATCCAAGGAAACGATAACCCGTCTCGATGTGGTATGCTACAGTGATTCCTCGACAACTAACCATTTCACAAAGTTATGTTATATATAGGGAGGTTCCAACCATAGAGGACCAACCCCACAAAAGGACAATGTAGTGGAGAGCACCGCAAGGTGGAGACGATAATGAGTTTGATGGTACTAGGGAGATGGTGTCAAGGATGGCCAAGGCATGCAGGGGTAGGGATAGGAACATGCTCAATCATTTCCATATTTACAGTGCCTCAAGTTGGTATACATGTTGGTATTCATGTGTATTTACAAAAGTATCCTCTAGTACAACATCCTGCACATAAGCAAAAGGTGTCACCACAATAGACACTAGTAGATTAGCAGTAGTATTAGGTTCCACCGCTAGTCATAGGTAGTCGCATCATGATGGAGTAGGTGTAGGAGATGGGGATGGTGGAGAGATAGCTGCTATGAGGCAAGAATTATAGTAGTTGGTAGCCCTTCACTCCAAGTTACCACCGAGAGAGTTTAGTTGGTTTCTCAAGTAGCCACAATGAGTTGGAGAGAGAAACAAAGGGTTGCAAAGAGAGACTAGCTAGATGTAGAGAGAATTCAATGGACTTTCAAGAGGGTTCGTGCTCGGGAATATGTGGCAAGACTCATAACAGAGGTCACCGTACTCAAACAGTGGCCATAACATCGACTACCCCGTGAGGTGTTTAGTGATTTAGCAATAGCTAGTGGTGAGGCAAAATATTATAGGGACTTGTATCACATCATTTCCCTAGATGGGGAGAGAGCTATTCCATTTAGTCATTTGGTCATCGTAGCTCGACATCAAGATCATATAGACCATCTCGCTCCATGAGATGAGTACATGGTGCTTCACTAAACATGAAGCTTCATCCCATCGATGTCACTTCCATAGGGTCTACATTAGATGCCACCACCTGGTGATTAACAAAAATTAGTCCCTAAACCTAAAGGGAGGATATAGGGTTCTAGTGTTAACCTAAATACAAGGATAAAAATGTAGTAAATAAAGTAAACCTATATGAAATTAATAGTAATAAACTCTGCTAAATGAAATAGAAACCCTAATGGAAAGGAAGGAGAGGGAAGATGACTTAGCTAATTACTTTATATTGTCGTAGGTTGTTGCAAATCTGAAAATAAAATCTAGAAGTGTAAAATATCACTCACAGAGACCCTCTACAAAGGGTAGATCTGAACTATCCAAGTGACATAGGTTCCTAAGAGTGTACTAGAGAACCCCGGCACCCTAGTCTAAATTCTAAGTGGTGCGAACTATTCAAGGCTTAGGAACTATGTTTTATAATGTCGTAACTAGGTCTAAAAACCTACATGTTTGTTGCACTAGATTTGCTGGATGAACTGGATGAAACCTTGCACATGAAGAAGAAGAAGGGATTGTGTTGGTATTCAAATTAGTCTTGCCCCATTTATCATTAAAATTCCTCAGTTTGTGGCCTCTATCATGTTTTTAATCTCCCTGTATTGATTTTTGAAGACTCTTTCCTCCATATGGATGCCATGATCAGTCCCTTCCTTGGTCGAGGATCACTTAAAATTCTAAATATTGTTTTTCATCCCTCTATCCATATGAAAGAGTCTGTAACTTGGGCTTAAAACTCAGGTTTTTCCTTTCCTTCCATTTTCCACAACCACGTTTTGTTTTCCCTGTCATTTGTGTCCCAAATATATGTGGAAACATGATTTGATGCGGCTTGTAGGATCACATTTGGGCCTTATATCATTTTTGAACTCTTTGTCTGTGAAGAAAGATTCATTTCTAGGATCAAATGGTGTTTTCCTACATTTTATAGTTTGACGGGTGTGTTTTTCCCCATCAAATTTACATCTCATCATCAATAGAAACATGACCCTTTTGGTTGGATGCGGATCAGTGGGGCACTTTGAAAATTCTAATGCTTGTTTCAAACTCAAATCTTGTCCACGTGGAGGAACAATGCTCATTTGAAAATTCACCTTTTGGTTTGGCCTTGAGTTATGCCAGGGAGACATGTGGAGATTTCCGTTACCTTTCCCAGAGACTTAGACAATTTTTTATGAGGTTGGTACACTTTTAGCAGACCATGCACATATGGAGGGATGACGCTCATTTGAGGATCAGCCTTAGGGTCCCACCTTAACAGTTGGGAAAGGGAGAAATGTGGAGGCTTCCACCGGTTCCGCTTTGTACTTAAACTTTTCAAAGAAATTTTGAAAGGCCTAGGACACGTGGAGGGACCGCCTGTTTGGGGACCAGCCCCTAAGTTTTATTTTGAAGAAGTACCAGGAGGACACTTGGAGGCTTCCACTCACTCTGCCCTTTTCTTAGACTTTTCAACAACTAAAGAAAAATGTCTCGACCATAAACACATGGTGCCTTCACAAATGAATCTTCAAAATTTTGACAAACTCTGCGCTGACTGAGACACATGTTGAGCCCGCACTTGTTTGGGGTCTCTACTTTTGGGACCATCTCAAAATGTGCCATTAAGACATGTGGAGGATTCCGCTGGCTCCTTTTTACACCGAGACTTTTCAAAGGCCAAAAGGTGTTTTTCTTGGGCCCAGGGCACGTGGAAGGCTCACGCTTGTTTGGGACTTTCCTCTGTGCTTCTCCTTTGCATTTTCACCAAGGAAACATGTGGACGGCTATGATATAAAGTGGAAAAGGGGCATAATCAATGGTTGTTGTGTATTACGTCTATTTTTCCACCATTTTTTCTCCAAGACTCCTAGAGACGCAAATATGCATTGTTTTTCATCATTCTTTGATGAAATTCCTTGTCATCTTTGTCTGTAAAGTGCCATTTGATTGATTTAGAACTCAATTTGTGAGTCCAAGGATCGTTAAGGTGATATTTTGAAGTTGGAATTGCTCAGGAACTTGCAAAAATGGGAATTACCAGAGGAGATGGATGTGGGGTAGAATTATAGAGGAAAGAGAGGGAAAAAGGATGAAATGATGAAAGTGCAGGCATAAAAGATGAAAAAGGTTTTGACTCAAGAGTGAAAAGGATTACCTGTCATATCCACCTGTGTAAATTCTCTGGAAAATGATTAAAAAGGGGATTTCTCGCATGATGACAATTAGAATGATTATAAGGACTCCCAAAAATGTGTGGCATGGAATCTTAGACATTAGTCAAGGGCCCAAGAAATGTGATCAGTTCACAATTGGTCCACCTGGAATATTTTAGATCCGAATTTGTTAAACGTTTTGTCTCGAAAAAAATTGGTGATAAGCAAAGGTCCCTTGAATATTATTCTCTTTTGGGGAAAATTGAGTGAAAAAAATGTATTAATGCAATGAGAATACTCTTTCAAAGGGGGAGGTTGAATTCTTAAGAGAAAAATTTGAGAAATCCGTCTTCGTGAGTTACTAAGTTGAGATAACTGTTATTTTCTTCTATGTTAGATTTTCTATCATGTCAAGTTAGTTACTGAGATGCATAGCCATTGAAAAGCACCGAGATTGATCGGAAGCTTTCCCTACTAATGAATCTAAGCAATTTTGAAATTAATTTGTGTCCAATCTCTAGAAATTTGTGTTTGCTTTGTTTTAGAATGTCTACACATAGTTTCTTTCATTCCTATTGTAATATTATATCGAAATATGTGTGAAATCACACACAATCTCATCCTGTGATAGTTTAATGGTATTTACAATTTCATTTCAAGAAGAGCCTTCGTCTTGGATGAGATAAAAAATTTAAAATCAATTCATTGTAATTTGTTAATAAAGATTGTTTATAAGTCTTTAGGTGTAACTTAGGTGTGATTGATCGAGACTTTGGTGTTTAATTGAGTCTTTAAATTTGAGCCTTCGTGTTAGAATCTCAAAGATTATGTGAAAACATGTTGATATGTGCCTCCATTGAATCACACCTTCTGGTTGAAGGAACATCTTAATTGTTTTGAAGATTTTTGTTGTTGAGTTGTTCATTGTTGTGAGGTCCCTTTGAAGATCTAGTATAATCAACATTTTCCTACTTCATCTCCACCAAAATTATTCAAAAACAATAAATCCACCCTAAACCACCCCTATTCTCCCTATGTATCAACAAAGGAACAAAATCTATTCTCTAAAATATGCAGAACAATCAGGATTTCTTAATGTCTTCAGTAACCTTAGCCTTGTGTTGAAAGTATCTCCATCGTTTAGAAGTGAAAACTCTTAAGAGTTAAATTATGGAGTATTGACCATATTTTCCCAAGGTTTTCTTCATAAAATTTGTGAAAAAGAAGGATATATCCATATCCTTCATCAAATAGAGGTTACACTAAGGGTCCTCTCACCCTGGTCAAAGAGGCATGGCCTAAAGTAGTGAGGACATGTCAAATCCTCTTAAAGGTGCTATCCATCTCTCCAAAAATCTGAGTAACAAAGGGCCAGTTAGATCTCATCCCTAGCTACAAAACAACACACACTATGATCTATCTGTCTCTAAGCTCCATGTCTAATCTGTGTTGCTACTCAGCTTGAAAGGGAGAAAAAAATTGGATACCAAAACTCATGGCACCGCACTAGGACTCTTTGAAGTATTTGAACAAAGGTGTACGTGTACAGACCCTAGTAATGCTTTTTACATATTTTAAAGTGCTAATACATTACTAAAACATCATTATTTGTTTAGATTTGTAAGAATTGTTCAAATTTGTGAATTCTAAGTGTAATATTTCTAGTTTATACAGTTATTGCACTGAGATTTGTATCATCATTGATAAATTTGGGTAAAAGAAGAGAAGATCTTGTAAGATTTGCATGAATCTGGTATTAACAGACATTTGATAGGTCTTTCATAGTGCATTTGCACAAACTAAGGTGAAAATACTTAGTGGTGACTCCATGCTATTTAAATTCTTTATAAATACCAATGTCTTAACATATATCAAGTAATATTTTTCATTAATATTTGTAAAGCTAGAAGGAAGAAGATCTTTCTTTGCCAAGGACCCTAGTAGAAGGTTGTTTCAAGAGCTGAAAAAGTCTAATTCATAAGGAAGAAGAATTTGGATGGCTATTGGAGATTAAGCATCAAGAAAGGAGATATACATTAGTGAAATTGATCAGCCCGTGATTGAAGATTGCGAGTACTTTCCTCAAGTGATTTTGAATCGTAGTCTCTTTTTGAATTAAATTCTCCATCTGAAGTGGATCCATCATCTATATTTGAAACATTTGCTTCTAAACCTGCCCCTATATTTTCAAAATCTAATAGAGTTTTCCAAGAGATAGAGCCTTTAGAGGGAATTCATTCTGAAAATTGCATCCTTGTACCACACAGACCCCTCACTCATCATTTTGTCTCTCATGTAAGATCACCTCCTCAAAATAATATGGCTCATCCTCCACCCAGACCTCCATTTGTTGTTAATACTTTTGGTCCCATCAGTTTTAGAGGTATGGATGGCTATCCAAATGTTGTGCCACAAGATGTAAGAAACAAATTTCCTAATTTTTAAGGAAATAATGCAATAACTGGTGATCAACACTTGAAACTCTTTGTCAATATGATGGAGGACTTCGAAATAGAGTTTGAGGATGTATACATTAAATTATTTATCCATACTCTAGAAGAAGATGCAAGGGACTGGTATAAATCTCTGCCAGATAATTCCATTGACTCCTAGACAGAGATGAAGAATTATTTTAGAATGCAGTATGGTGATAAAATAGACCCTAGGTTTCTTTTATCAAAGTTTGAAAATATAAAAATAATCCTAATGAATCAATGCATGATTTCAATACTATATTTAACAAAACATTAAGAAGATTTCCTGTTAATTTGAGGCCATGTGATGAATCATGTATGATAAAGTATTCAGATGCATTTGATAAGAAATATGCTTACTATTTGAGGGATAAGAACCCTGGAACTTTGAGGTAGGCCTTTACCATGGCTCAAAATTGAGAACAAC
Source organism: Taxus wallichiana var. yunnanensis (assembly GCA_018340775.1). Taxonomy (NCBI): domain Eukaryota; kingdom Viridiplantae; phylum Streptophyta; class Pinopsida; order Cupressales; family Taxaceae; genus Taxus; species Taxus wallichiana. The sequence goes on from CM031234.1 coordinate 553,127,730, forward strand.
ATCAAAACAGTTGGAAAACCTCCTAAGAGGGAGGGTGTTAAACCCGATTTACCTTAAAGCCTCAATCAAGTAAGGTTGTGGATCTTGAGGAAGTTGTAAGGACTTTGGTCGGGGTTGTCAAAGAAATATCTTACAAGCTGGCCAAGGAAAAGAAAGGAATTGGACAAGGTTCTCAGGGTCAGCATAGGAAACAAGGACAAGACAAAATTGCAAATCATCCTAGAAATGATCAGAGGTAAAGGACTCATGAGAGCTAGACAACCCCAAGCTAGGGAAAATAGAGTGGTGCTTGATCCTCTAAATGCTACAGCTTTACATGTTGTTGAAGAGACAAATAAAATGGATTGGTGTGAAAAATGCTTCTTACCCCACCTGCCATGTGAAGTAGATCAGAAAGTTACAGAAGATGATGATGATGATGACACTAATGATGATGCATGCATGATGGACTGCTCTACAAGCTCATAGCAAGGAGCAAGTTCAATTGAGGTAATAAGTGCAAGAACTGCTGCAAGTTTTTGGACTACATTCACTGGGTACCTCTTCTTCCTCCCTCTCATGCTTTAGAAATAGATATGGTACAAGCATTTGAACTTCCTAATTATGATTTTGAGTACCTAAGATATCTAATGATTAAGAATTACAATGGAGAAATCCCATCAGAAGAGAATAGACAACTATTAATGAATGTTTTTGTTGCCTAAGAAAAGGAGTATAACACAAGAAGTAAATTTGTCAAAGGGGTAGGGCCCCAAGCCAAACCAAAGACCACAATTCCCACCAATTTCCCAAAAGATAATCCAAAGAAATATGAATTTGGAAAAGGCCTTATTGTCTCAAGTAGAACTTGTGCTCCCACCCATGCCTAAAATGTGAAAAATCTTGTGCCATCTGACAAGTTTATCAATATTTCCCCAAATGTTTCTTTACTCAAATACATTCCCTATGACATTGCCCAAGTCTTGAGTCGACTAATATTTATATCCCAATTGTTGAACTACTTAGGATTCCTGAGCACAAGAAAAGGGATTTCAAGTATTTGGGATTGGAGGAAGATAGGAGTGCTCAAGGAAAAAATATAAATAATGTAAATACTCCTCCTCCAACCATTATAGACCTAGAAAACCCACCATTATTAGAGGAGATAGGTGAACCACCCGAAGTTTACTTGGGGACATCTTTAGTTGAGTCTCAATTAAATGTTGATCCATTTTTTACAACACTGATTATTAAGGACAGACTATTACACAATTGTATGTTTGAATCCATAGCATCATGCAATGTTATGCCTCTAGAATTCATGAATGAATTAAATATTAAAGTGACAACAGCCTACGGAAAGTGTACTGCAATGGATTCTAGAGAGGTGCATGTTGTAGGATGTGTAAAAGGTCTAGTGGTACAATTTGCAACTTATCCGGTAAGAACTTGAAACTTGATGTTGCTATTATTGATTGCCCTGCCAAATGGGGCATGTTGTTATCAAGAAAGTGGGCTACAAGTGTTGGTGGAAGTGTTCAAATGGATATGTCTTTTGCCACCATTCCAATTGAAGGCATCCTTGTAAAGATGTATGGAGAGAAGAAAATGTTGTACCTCATTGAAGATCCAAATAATGTTTCTTATGAAGTGTTATATGCTGATGTAGATGCCAATAACTTTTTAGGGTTTGCTGATGGCAAGGAGCACAAGCTTAATCAGTGTAAATGTATTGAACAAGTGGGTTTACCTTGAACCTTGTTATTTGATGGAGCTTGTTCCAAGTTTGGAAATGGTCTTTGGCATTGTTCTGATTTCTCCAGGCCATGAAGAGTTTGTTTTTATTTCAAACTTAACTTTGAATGCACTAAAAACATTGTTGAATATGAAGAATTGTTATTAGGCTTGAGAATTGCATGGAAATATGGTATAAAGGATATAATTGTCAAAGGGGATTCAAAATTGATTGTCAAGAAAATTAGAAAATTGTATGCTACTAAAAGTCAGAGAATGAAACAATACAAACATGAAATTTGGGATTTGATTGAAATGTTTGAATCTTTATATATTGTGCACCATGATAGAAAGTTTAATGTTGTTGTAGACAATTTATCAATGTTAGGATCCATATTTGGGAATTGTACAGTGTCTCCATTTTTTGAGTATGATGTTGAAATATTAACAAGGCCATCCGTCCCGATAACGTTAAAAATTGGCAATTGTTTGATGATGATGCCCGGTGAAATGGTTTCTACAGAACCAAGGTGAGTTTTCTGACCAAAATATATATTGGGAACCAATTGTGTGTGTTACTAAAGGAAAGGAAACTTTATTTCGAAAATACATCATCCAACTAAAGAAAAACACAATTCCCATAGGTTTGGTGGCACTAGAATTGAACTTTGATAATGCTGATTGCATTATTAAAATAATTATGTTGGTTTTAAGAGATGTGGAAGAGAACAACCTGAGCATAAAGGAAAACCATGTTAAATATGGTTAGGAAGTAATCTCAAAGAAGGAAGAGAAGCAATCCATGTTCAATTGTTTGAAGAAATATCAAGATTACATAGCTTGGTCTTACTCGAGTTGAAGTCATACAACGAAGATTTATTCCAACATGAGATTACTCTTGAATCTAATGCCAAGCATTTTAGGAAAAAATAGAGGCCCATCAATCTGCTCCTTTCTTTGAAGATGCAAGAATAATCAAGAAGTTGAGGGATGGATGGATCATTCAGCCCACAAGGTACTCTTCTTGATTTGCAAACCTAGTGTCGGTCAAAAAAATAATGGTGACATAAGGCTATGCGTAGACTTTAGGAACTTTAATAAAGCATCACTAAAAGATAATTACCCTCTGCCAAACATGGAGAATATTCTAAAACTGGTAACTGGTTCTAAATTTTTATCTACTCTGGATGGTTTCTCTAGCTATAATCAAGTTGTTGTAAAGGATTTAGAAAGAATAAAGACTTCCTTTACTACTCCTTGGGAACTTATGTCTATGTCAGGATGCCTTTTGGCTTAATGAATGTTGGAGCAACTTTCCAAAGAGCAATGGATGTAGCATTTGCTGGTTATATCAATGATTTCATTTTTGTTTATCAAGATGATGTAACTGTGTTTTCTAGAAATAGAAATGATCACTTGCAACACTTGGAGAGAATGCTTGATAAGGTGTAGAGAGTATGGCATATCATTGAATCCCAAGAAGTGCCACTTTGGAGTGCAAAAGGAAAAGCTGATTGGTCACATTGTATCAAAAGAAGGGGTCATGATAGATCCAGAGAGAGTGGAAGCCATCAGCAAGGTTCCAATTCCAAGAACTAAGAAGGGAATTCAATCCTTCTTTGGACAAATAAACTTTATCAGAAGATTTGTGTCTAACTTTGCTTGAGCTGACCATCCCCATTACTAGCACTCAAGAAGGACCAAGTTATCAAATGGGAAGAAGCTTCCATTCAAGAATTTAATTGGATCAAGGAAGCACTAAAGCATGCCCCTTTTTGGCAGCCCCAAATTATAAGAAGCCTTTTCAATTATTTTCTTTTGCTTCGAAAAACACCATTGAATCTGTCTTATTGTAGAAGGATGATAAAGCGGCTGAGAGACCAATTACCTTTTCTAGTAAGGCATTATAAGGAGTTGAGTTAAAATACACCATCATGGAGGAGTAGGTGTTTTCCTTGGTGAAAGCAACAAAGGTTTTTAGACCCTACATCTTGAGTTCTAAAGTTTTTGCTTATGTTCCCCACACCATGGTGAAAGACATCTTATCAGAGATGGAGGTCTCAAGCAAAAGATGTAGATGGGTGAACAAGTTATAGGAGTATGACATGGATATCCAAACCATGAAATTGGTAAGAGGTTTGGGTCTAGCTAAGCTTATGGCTGAGAGCAACCTGTAAACTATTGAAGTAAATGAAGTAGAAGGAGAAAGGGTGGATGTCCTTGAAAATTTTGTAAGTTTTGAATGGTATAAAGATATAATATTTTATCTCAGACATCTATGCTACCTTGAGCATTTGAGTAAAAATCAGAAAATAGCTCTTAAGTTAGCCTCTCAAAAACATGTCTTTATTGATTTTGGGTTAACTTGGAATAACCCAGAGGGAGTGCTCTTAAGATGCATTACTGAGGATGAAGCCCCAAAGGTAATTTCTGATCTCCATGGAGGAGTTTGTGGGGGACATTTTGCTAGAAGAGTTACAACACATCAAATCTTGAGGGTTGGTTATTGGTGGCCAAATATCTTCAAGGATACAACTCTATTGGTTAGGAGATGTGAAATTTTCCATCATTTTTCTAGAATAATGAAAGCTTCAGGCTCCCTTCTTTTGCAGCCTGTATTAGTTGAAGCCCCATTTAGACAATGGGAATGGATTTCACTGGGAAATTTCTCGACCCTTTCATTGCTGGTCATAAATGGATTCTTGTAGCCACTGATTTTTTCACTAAGTGGGTGGAAGTAATCCCCACTAAGAAGGAAACACACCAAGTTATCATGGACTTCATGTTGAACCAAATCATATCCATATTTGGAGTGCCAGCTAAAATTTTTGCTGATAATTCCATGAGTTTCAGAGCCAAACCTTTGGTGGCAATGTGCAAAGAGTATGGAATCAATTTGACATATGCTTCTAACTACAATCCCTAAGGAAATGGACAAGCTGAGTCTAGCAATAAAAACTTGTTGAAGATCATTAGAAGAACCTTGGATCTGAACAAAAGGAAGTGGGGTGAGAAAATGAAGTTTGTTGTTTGGGCTGATAGAATCACTGTCAAAAGAGCTACTGGTAAGATCCCATTTGAGTTGGTATATAGAACTCAAGATTTACTACCCCTTCATTTGCAATTGTCTTCATTTAAGTTTGTTCAACAAATTGAAGAGTAGGAATTTGGTCCATATTGTGCTTGAATCAATCAAATTATCAAGCTAGATGAAGAAAGAAGGGAATCCTATCAGTGGCATGTGAAGTTCAAAGAAAAGTTGAAGAAGTTATTTGACAAGAAGGTGACTCTAAGAGCTTTTAGCATTGGGGATCTTGTGCTTTTATGGGATAACATGCATGAAGATAAGGGAAAGCATGGTAAATTTGATGCATTGTGGATGGGCCATTATTCCATTTATATTCGAATTAGTGAAAATACCTTCTTCCTAAAAGACTTAGATGGGGAAATGCCTGAATTTCCTGTTAATGACAGGCATTTGAAACATTTCCTTGATTGATTTATTAGAATCAAGGTATACTCCATTGTATAGTGTATAGTTCTTTGTTTTCATTCTACTTTTGTGTTTTTGTTTGTTCTGGTCCTTGGTGACCTAGGTTTGCTAGCTTCTTGGTTCATTTTTTAAAGGATGGATATGATTTCTCTGCTTTGTAAGATTATTCTTTGAATCCTTTTCCCAATGGTCTATCTGTGGCACTTGGTATTCTATTTTTTATTTTGGCACTCATAGGAGTGCCCATCCTTGAGTTGGAGCCGATGTTGGTACTCAAATTAGTCTTGCTCCATTTGTCATTAAAATTCCCCAGTGGCCTCTGTCATGTTTTCTATCTCCCGTATTGATTCTTAAAGACTCGACCTTCATTTAGCTTCCATGATCAGTCCCTTCCTTAGTCGAGGATCACTTAAAAGTCTATAATTTTTTTTTCATTCCTCTGTCCATATGAAAGAGTCTGTAACTTGGGTGTAAAACTCGGGTTTTTCCTTTCCTTCCATTTTCCACAATCATGTTTTGTTGTCCCTATCATTTTTGTCCCAAATATCTATGGAAACATGATTGGATGTGACTTGGAGGATCACATTTGGGCCTTATATCATTTCCAAACTCTCTATCCATGAAGAAAGATTCATTTTTGGGCTCAAATGGTGTTTTCCTGCATTTTATGGTTTGACGGGTGTGTTTTTCCCCGTCAAATTTACATCTTAGCATCAGTGGAAACGTGGCCCTTTTTGGTTGGATGCGGCTCGGTGGGGAACTTTGAAAATTCTAAGGCTCGCTTCAAACTCAAAGCTTTTCCATGTGGAGGAATAGTGCTCATTTGAAAATTCACCTTTTGGTTTGGCCTTGGAGTTACATTGGGGAGAAATGTGGAGATTTCTGCTACCTTGCCCAGACTTAGACAAATTTTTATGAGATTGGTACAATTTTGGTGGACCATGCACACATGGAGGGTTGGCACTCATTTGAGGATCCACCTTAGGGTCCCACCTTAACAATTATGACAGGGAGACATGTGGAGGATTCTGCCGTCTCTACTTTGTACTTAAACTTTTCAAAGCAATTTTGAAAGGCCTAGGACACATGGAGGGACCACACCTATTTGGGGACTGGCCCCTAAGTTTTATTTTGAATAAGCTTTAAAAGGAAACTTGGAGGCTTCTGCTCACTTTTCCTTTGCTTGGACTTTTCAACGGCCAAATAAAAATTTCTTCGACCATGTAGACACATGGCGCCTTCCATCGAATCTTCAAATTTTTTGACAAACACTGCTAAAATGAGACACGTGTTGAACCCGTGCTTGTTTGGGGTCTCTACTTTTGGGGACCATCTCAAAATGTGCCATTGAGACATGGGGAGGCTTCCGCTAGCTTCTTTTTACACTGAGACTTTTCAAAGGCCAAAAGGCATTTTTCTTGGGCCCAGGCACATGGAAGGATTGCACTTTTTGGGACTTGCCTCTGTGCTTCTCTTTTCAGATGCATCAAGGAAACACATGGATGACTATGATATAGAATAGAAAAGGGGTAGAATCAACAATTGCTATGTATTGCGTCTATTTTTCTGCCATTTTTTCTCCAAGACTCCTGGAGATGCGAATATGAATTGTTTTTCATCATTCTTTGAGGAAATTCCTCATTGTCTCTATCTTTAAAGTACCATTTGATGGATTCAGAACTTAATTTGTGAGTCCAAGGATCATCAAGGTTGATATTTTGAAGTTGGAATTTCTTAGGCACTTGCAAAAGTGGGAATTACCAGAGGAGATGGATGTGGGGCAGAATTTCAAAGGGAAGTGAGGGAAAAAGGATGAAATGATGAAAGTGTAGGCGCAAAAGATGAAAAAGTTGTTGCCTCAAGAGAAAAAAGGATTACCTGTCTTATCCAACTACGGAGAGTCTCTAAAAAATTCTTAAAAGGTAGATTTCTTACATGATAGAATTAGAATGATTATAAGGACTCCCAAAAAGTTGAGGCATGGCATCCTAGTCATTAGTCAAGGGCCCAAGAAACATGATCAGTTCACAATTGGTCCACCTGGTAGCTTTCAGATCTGAATTTTTAAACGTCGTTGTCTAAAACAAATTGATAACAAGCAAAGGTCCATCAATTATTCTTCTCTTTTGGGGAAATTGAGTGAAAAAATGTATAAATATAATGTCTCGCAAATAGTTTCTTTCATTCCTATTGCAATCTTATATTGAAATCTTTGTGAAATCAAACAGATCTCATCCCCGTGACAATTTAATGGTATTTACAATTTCATTTCAAGAAGATCCTTCATCTTGGATGAGCTAAAAAAATTAAAATCAATTCATTGTAATTTGTTGATAAAGATTGTCTATAAGTCTTTAGGTGTAACTTAGGTGTGATTGATCGAGACTTTCTTTGTTTAATTGAGTCTTTAAATTTGAGCCTTCGTGTTAGAGTCTTAAATATTATGTGAAAACGTGTTGATCCGGGCCTCCATTGAATCACACCTTCTCGGTTGAAGGAACACTTTAATTGTTCTCAATCTTTTTGTTGTTGATTTGTTCATTGTTGTGAGGCCCCTTTGAAAATCTGGTATAATCAACATTTTCCCGCTTCATCTCCACCAAAATTATTCAAAACCATGAATCCACCTTAAACCACCCCCTCGTTTTCCCGTGTATCAACAAAGAATCAAAATAATATCACTAAAATATGCAGAAATCTCAGGATTTCTTAATGTCTCCAGTAACCTTGTCCTTGTGTTGAAAGTATCTCCATCATTTAGAAGTGACAACTATTAAGAGTTAAATTATGGAGTATTGACCATATTTTCCCAAGGTTTTCTTCATAAAATTTGTGTAAAAGAAGGATATCTCCATCTCCTTCATCAAACAGAGGTTACACTAAGGGTCCTCTCACCCAGTCGAAGAGGCACGACCTAAAGTAGTGAGGATAGGTCAAATCCTCTTAAAGGTGTTATCCATCTCTCCACAAATCTGAGTAACAAAGGGCTAGTTAGATCTCATCCCCGCTACAAAATGACACACACTATGATCTATCTGTCTCTAAGCTCCATGTCTAATCTATGTTGCTTCTCGACTTGAAAGGGAGAATAAATTTGGATACCAAAAGGTTAGACTAACCTCAGCTTCCAAACTGGTGGACTTATCATTGAGCATTGCACTACATTACGGACCCTAATTTATTTCTAGTGATTGTGTGTGTGTCATGCCCTAGGTGCTCTCATGCTAGTTGTACTTTGTAAAATAGTGAGTTATGGTAGCTATAGAATATGTAGATAGTAGAATAGAATGTATAGAATCCCTCCTCTAAGAATGTGTGTGATGCAGACTTCCTAGCTTGAATGTATGGTGTTATGTGGATGCAAGATGGTGTAATGGATGCAGCCCTAGATGGAGTGATAGTAGTGATAGGATGTAATGACCTAGGACCCTCATTATGGTATTATAAGCTTTATATTTATAGGGATCTCAAGTTTAATTTTGTAATTAATCCCAACAATGCCAACTGAGGAAAAGATAAAGGAGACAAACAGCTAGAAGTGACCCAAAAAGGAGAAAAATAGGTTAAACATAGACAAGGGCACCCAAGGTGGGACTAGGGAATTGTGGGGTCTCACAAGATAGGGTAGGTTACTTGGAGTTAGGGCTAGAATCTTGGGAAAGTTGTGAAATGGGTGGATAAGTATCGGAAATACGCGGGAAAGATGAAGTAAAACATAAAACAAATATGGAAAAAGGGGGATTAATTGTTACTTTGTATAGTTGAGAACCTTCTAAATAGTAGTATAAGACTGGGATAAATATTTTCTAATGTGTAATATTTGTGTCTACATTTGCCCCCACTTTATGTTGGTGAGCGAACAACTCGGTAACATAAAGTAGATAGAAAATGTTACCTTATGTCTGTGCAAAGTGTAGAAGAAAAATGCGTTGATGGATGAAAAGTGTGGAATGAAAAAAGATAAAATGTGGAGGAGCATGGATTCTAAAGATGAAAAATGTGAAAAGGTGAAGAGAGTCAACCTAGGACGTAACACTTGTGTGGTTGCTGCAGTGTAAAGGAAAGTGTCTCGTAGTGGTGTGTTGTCATTGTCGTTGTTTATTGTTGTTGTCCCCAATTTTAATTTATTTCTCATATGAAGGACTTACAAGCGAAAATGATCAAGTAGTTAAATATGTACGTATGTAAAAGTGTTGTGTCAAGTACACAAATGTAAAGTACACTAGAATAAAAAATGTAAATGGAAAAATGGAACATATGCACTGATCCATGTTGAGAAAAAGGGTGTTTAAGGATATCCTATGATATCACGAGTTTTTCAAGAGATATCACGCCACCCCGGTTGAAGAAGTGTAAGGAGGAAATTCTTGGTGTCCTCGACTCTAACCACTTCTGCTATAATTTATTAAAGATATCTCCGTATTGTGTTGGTTTTGGGAGATCATATGCCACCGGATGGAGAAGTGTAGAGAGGTCACCAAGCGTAACCCCGTTAGTGCGTAATCAAAGCACCCATGAGTTCCTAAAACTAGATAAGTTGGGAATCTTAGTGTGATTAAACAACATGGAGCATCTCTCAAAGTGTGGGACCTTGCGAGTTGAGAGATCTCTCTGGATTAAGGCCGGTTCCTATTCCTCTATTTAGGTGCACACAAATAAATTGTAGAGGATCTACTCTAAACCTACTCTATCTTACCAAGGAGACAGGGTTGAGAAGATACAAAAATAATAAACCTAAGCTAATGAGGTGATACACCAAAGGAATGTTAAACACTCATTTTGTAAGATAACACAAACCATAGAAATGCAATGCAAACACCATGCACAGATAACCAAACTGCAATGAGAGATTAGAAGGCAACAATAAACACATGAGAGGGTCAAGAATCATCCACAAACATATATTATTGCTCTAAAAATCAATACAGTGCATTATAGTGGCCAAGAGGCAAAATATTTCATTACAACTTGAATGGGAGGTTTGGAAACTCCACAAATTTACTTATAGACAAGGGAAGAAGGGAGAGTGCAAAAAAAAAAATGTCCAACCCTTTACAAAGAGCTAAGCTTCTTCTTTTATAGATGCAACAAAGAGAGAAGAAGAAAAGAGGTGGGAAACTTGATTTGGAACTCAACTACCGGCCATTAATGCTCCTACAAATCCACCCATAATATGTCGAATCCATCGCTCCATGTCTTCTCGACGTGTTGAAGAAGGAATAACGGAAGATAAAATCCAATTTGATCTAGTTGTTGGAGAAATTAGATCACATATTAATGGCATGAAGATGTTTTACCAATTTTTCACCCACCTAACCTCATCAAAATTAAATTTTTAGGTTTCCATGGTGTAGATGAGGTCGAGACCTTTCCAATGGTGCCAAATTTGTTGAATTTTGGGCAATGGGTCGAAAGATATGTCCATTTTAATGTTTGGATCAGGTCCGTACAAAAATGGCAAAAACCAGTTAGCAGAATGGGTTCGTGGGCCCAAAATTCACTTTTGCCAAAAACCATCTTCGGGTCCGCTGGTCCACATTCTCCATTTCAGCAAAAAATCACTCCAAGGGCCACCTTCCCGCATTCAATATAGGCTTGACATGTGGCTCCTTGGGCATCGATGGAGGTGCGGTTCAATTTTATACTTTATACCTTTTGGAAACGAAGCCAAAAATTTAAAATTACCTCCGACGACCTGTCATCCCGATTTGACTTAGAATATGGCCATGTGGAGGGCTGGCCCTCATTTGGGGACTACTTTTGGATTTTTCTTTTGAAGTTGCTTTGGGATGACACGTCACACCTTCCATGGCTTTGCTATGTTCCTTTATGTTTTGACCAAGTCTTTTTGTTTGGCGGAGCCCTATATCTAACCCAGGACACGTGGAGACTTGGCACTTGGGAGACCCGCTTTTAGATTTACCTTTGAAGATGTGTCAGTCTTTTGTGTGGCTCCTTCCATGAGTCTATGATGCTTAGCCGATTCGGGCCACCGCTTTTCTTGAACCCTAGACATTTGGAAGCCTCACACTCATTTGAGTTCCCACTTTGAATCATGCCTTTGAATGTGTGTCGTTGAGACACTTGGTGCCTTCCGCCGGTTATTTATACTTAACCAATTTGGGCCCACTTTCTATTTGAATTCTATTGAACCCTGGCCATGTGGAGGTTGGCACTAGTTTGAGTCTCCACCTTGGGTTCTCTCTTTTGGAATTACGCTGAGTGACACGTGGAAGTTGTGCGCTTGTTTGGAATTTTCAACGGATGACTCTATCCCTTTTCGGGATTGGGACATGTGGAAGCTCTGTGCTTATTTGGGAACTAATTTTTGGGTTTAACCTTTGGAGAAGTGCCGATGAGGCATGTGGAAGCTTCCACTAATTCTTCCATACTTAGTCAATTTTAGCTCGTTCTGAATCATTTGTAAATCCCAAAAGACTTTGAGCCTTTCTCCATTCTTCTCCTTTGAGCCTCTAGTTTATTTAACACTTTTTTCTCTTCCACAACCTTGCTTCTCCATTATAGAGACCACCTACAACCTATTTTTGGATTTGAAACATGGGCTCATACCACATAACTATTCCTTGGATTTCTTCCTGCACAGGGTCATGTTTGATCGATTTTTCCGGGGTAAAAATTGAGATAACAATTTAGCAACTCATGGGGACATCTTCCTACTAGATGAATAGATCATTTTCCTTGTCATATCCATTGGGCATAGAGTCATGGGTGGTAGTCGATGCTGGTCCTGCTCTTGAAGATTGAATATGACATTTTCACTTGCAACTTAGAACCTTCCCGCTATTCTCGGAAATGGACTCTTCAAGACCCGATTTTAGTTTCTTTGTATTTGTTCGATTTTAAAGGGAGCAACTGTTATGGTAATTATGCGTCTCCTAGTTGTAAATGCTAAAGGGCCTGGTGCATTCACCCTGAGGCACATCGGATTGGATAAGGACAGAAAACCTAGAGCAATAAAATAAACTCTTGCCATAGCACTTAGGGAAACAAAACCTATGTTACAACAAGACAATGTGCATACACACTTAGATAAATTAAAGTAATATGCTAATATTTATAAGGGTGGAACCTTCCTTTTCAGTAGCAATGTTTGAGATGGATCCTGTTGACTGGAATATGTAATTATTCACCATCCAATTTAGCCAGCTAGAAGGAATTACTACTTTTGCACCTTGTGATCATGTAAGGGCTAGTCCAAATGGCATTGAATTTGGAATGCTTTCCTCATTTTCCCCTATCTACATCCCACTTTAGAACTAAGTTCCCCTCTCAAAAGGTCCTTGTTCTTGCTTTCTTATCGAAACTCTTCTTGATCAATGCTTAATATTTCTCTAGGATCTGCATTGCATGCTCTCCTGCCTCTCCTACTTCCATTATCTCTACATACATGATTGTCATAGGTTCAAACTTAGCCATTTCCAACTATTTCATGAGCTCTAAAGCAAGAAACTCCAATAATATGGGAAACACTTTGCCTCTTTTCCATATATAAGCTTGTACAGAGGAGCTGCATGTGGATCTTTTAGATGTGATCCTATCAACCAATAGAGCTTATTTGAGATTTGTATGCCAAGTTATTTGATTTTCATCAAGATTCCTTCTGATAATCCTTAATAGGTTCTTATTTTTGGACTCTTCTTGGCCATTACCTTGAGGGTAATAGTTTGATGAAGTGTTGAGGTATACACCATTCCTAACAGTCCATTCAATGATCCTTGTACCAAGGAATTCCAATGCATTATCTGATATAATAGTGGCAGGGACTCCAAACTAGTGGCTATTCCTTCATAGAAATCCAAGATGTTGGATTCATTTTCTTCCTTAAGAGCCATTGCTTCAGTCCACTTGGTGAAATAGTCTGTTGCTATAAGTATCCACTTGTGGCCCTGGCTTGAGTTTGGGTTGATCACTCCAATGAAGTCTAGTCCCCATTGCATGAATATTTGATCTACTAAAATGGGATGAAGGGGAAGGGCTACAAAATTTTATTTTCCTCTCAATAATGCGCACTTCTTGCACTTCTTGATCCATGAGTAGCAGTCCCTAAACACCGTAGGCCAGTAATAACCATCTTTCATGATCTTGATAATCACATTACTTGATGAGAAAAGTGGCCTCTTCCTTCTCCATCATAGAACTCATGCAACACCTTCTCAATTTATCCTGTCCCAATGCACTTCAATAGAACACTATTGATATCCTTCTTAAACAAGACACCACTAAAAAAACACATATGAGATGGCTTGTAGTTTGAAGTATCTCCTTTTTCTTTGTTCCATTCTGGAGAGCACAAACCTGTTTGGAGATAATGCGCCAAGGCTTGGGTCTAACTAGAATAGGTGCATCATTAGCTAGATGTTCTTGATAATTCTGTAGTAATAGGATAGCCTCTTCTTCATCCACTGACTCAACTTATTGCTTGGAAGTGAGCTTCTCACATAGACCCTTGCCATGAACCAATTTGGTCACTTTGATCTTAATGTCATACTCCATTACATGAGTGATCCAACCAGCTCTCTTCTCATTCAAGTCCTTGTTTGGTAAAAAATACGTGACACCAGCATGAGACACTAGCAGTTGAATCTTATTGTTTGAGACTAATTGTCTGAACTTCTTCAAAATCCTAATGATAGCAAGGACATGCTTCTCAATGAAAGAGTACTTTACCTCATAATCTTCCAAGCTCTAACTGAAGAAGGCTATGGGTTGTTCTAAACCTTCCTTATTAGGTTGAACCAATATGGGTGAGATTGTGTTTGACCCTCCATAAGCATATAGAATGACGTATTTTGAAAATTTCATTTTAACAAGAGTTAAGGCCTGTGATATTGCAAGCTTAATGGCCTCAAATCTTTCTTTTCCCTTTGTTTTCCATTTAAATGCAAGAATCTCCTTTAACATCATTGTTAAAGGCTTCACAAGAGTGGAAAAATTAGGCACAAACATACAAACAAAGTTTATTCTCCCCAAGAAGCTTTGGAGATACCTTTTGAGTTGTGGAAATAGAAGTGTTTGGATTGCTTCAACCCTTTCAGGATTAATTTTTAACCCTTCTCTTGAGACAATGTGGCCCAAAATTTTTCCCTCATGTGCCAAGAACACATATTTCTTTGGATTCAAAGACACTCTAAACCTTCTACACCTTTGAAACACATGTTTGTTGTGGCGAGAGATGGTCCATGCGTAATTTTTTAGAAAATGGTGATATCATCTAGATACACCATAACTATATTGTTGATCAATCCTTTGAATGTCATGTCCATAGCTCACTGAAATGTTGCATTGACATTTGATAGTCCAAATGGCATCTTCCTATAAGCATATGTACCCCATTTAGTGGTGAAGAATGTCTTGAACTAATCCTCCTCCTTCACCATTATCTTATTATAGCTTGAGTATCCATCTAGAAATGAAAACCTCTCAGAGCCAGCTACAACCTATAAGATATGTTCCATTGATGGAAGTGGATAGTGATCTTCGAGTGATGCTCTATTTAGATCATGAAAGTCCACACACAATCTGATTTCTCCACTTATTTTCCTCATAAGAAACAATTTTGTAACCCATCTTGAATGCTTGATAGGGAAGATGATGTTGCCTCAATAAGCTTATTCAACTCTTTTCTCATAAGAGGATCTATGTGAGGATTTACTGGCCTTTGCTTCTATCTCGAAAGGATTAGCCCCAGGTTCACTTGATAGTGTCTGCTATGCCAACTTTGGGTTGAAGCCCTTTAAATCTTTGTAAGTCCATGCAAAGACATCCGGGAACTCTTGACAAAGTTGAATGAACTCATGTTTTTCTTATTAGGTACTCACCTTTCCAATTCGCAATGTTTTTCCTTCTTCTATGGAAATGGGCTCGGAATCTTCATCCTTTACCTGAATATTTTATTTCTCTTTTCGGAATTGATCATTTGGGTTGAATATTGAATTCAAAGTTACCATACCCTTTGTTAGTTTGTTGGTTCTCAGCTACACCACTTGGTCGACATACCGCTATTCCAACCTATCTTGGTTTCTAGCAAAGAGCTCAGCTTCTTCTTGTAGAAAATTGACAATTTTCTGATTATTCTCGAAGAACTACGAACTTGTGTTATTATCAAGGACATATGGTCTTACAACCACTTTAATATGGGGCTGAGACTTATCACTCTTGATACTCTCTACAACATCAAATGCTGCCCCAATCGTTGTCATCTTGTCTGCTGCTTCATTCTTCTTCCTTGGGATGGAATTGATGTCAAATGCCTTGAAATATTTAATGAGATCCAATACTCAGTTCTTGTGGTTCTTTAACAAATCGTTCTTGGCAGAATTTTTTCCTCGTACTTGATTCACAACCAACTCACTATCACTAATCACTTGCAACTTTTTAATCCCTCTTTGCCTTGCCCAATGTAGTCCATGGATCAAGGCTTCATACTCTATTGTGTTTTTGAACAAGCAAATTAGAAACAGAAGGTTGATTAGTATTTCAGACCTTGAGGTTAATCAAGCATAGCTCCTCCTCCGGATCCTTGTCTACTTCTTCAACCATCAAATAATAACTACCATACCTCATTATCATCTTTGTGGTCCGGCTTAATTATGTCGAAAGAGGATGATTCTCCTCATGGAGATATTAGACTCTTAGCTTAGATTCCTCAATCTCTTTATAGGAGTCAAAAGCATGTCTCTTTTTCTCCCACTCATCAAGAGTCAAGTATAGAATACAACCAACCTTGGTATCTATCTCACAAGTACTTGGGAAGTCCTCCTGATCAAAGGCTGAATAATTGGCATTGATTAGGTTGGGTACATAAGGCTCAATATGGTAATCTGCAATGGGCTCATATCTAATCATGGCCTTAGCTCCATACCTTATTCTAAAAATCATGTGCGACCAATCAGTAGACAAATAGCCTCCAATCTTAGCAGTGAAGTCTCTTGATAAACACAATGCAAAATGTGGCGGTAAGTCTATGACTGATACGTTTTGCAATACAGTCACATTGGGGCATGTGTGTAATGTGAGGGTAAAATCCTTGATGACTCCAACCATTGTTACCGTTGTCCCATCCAATTGCACTACACCCTTGGAGATGACTTCGTATTGAAGACCCAACTAATCGGCTATTTTTTTTGGCATTACATAGCTACTTGCTCCCGAATCAATCATGTAATTATGCACTATCTTATCTCCAATGATCAATGAAACATAGAACAAAGGGGGCTTTATATTCTTACCTTGTTGTCCTCCATGGTTTCCCTCGGAGTCGAGCCGCAT
Organism: Taxus wallichiana var. yunnanensis; assembly: GCA_018340775.1. Taxonomy (NCBI): domain Eukaryota; kingdom Viridiplantae; phylum Streptophyta; class Pinopsida; order Cupressales; family Taxaceae; genus Taxus; species Taxus wallichiana. Next base: position 553,144,225 of record CM031234.1, read on the forward strand.
TGGTAAGAAATTTCTCTTGTTGATTGGGGGGCTGATTTGAGGTTGACCAATTGGCTATAGCATCCTACAATAAGTCTCTCTGTCCTGGGATAGCCAATGACTCCCACATTGAAATATTCACATTTGTTTTCTTCATTTGTTAAATGATGCCAAATGGGGATGATCTATCTTTTTGCTACCCCTTCCCTGGTACATTTTTCTCTTTCACATGGGTCGTTACAACTAGTACCTGAGTGGGTCTGAAAGGTGGCTTGGGTTGACTCTGCATACTAGGAGTTATAATCAATGCAAATACCTTGTGGAATAATAAAAGGTTGAGGGTTACCTGAGTTTGATGACCGTCCCTCTCCAATATTCCTTTTCTTGGACCATGTATTGGTAGTGACACTTTGATAAGGTACTTGGTTAACTAAATAGAAGTCTTCATCCTGCCAATTAACAAGCATAGTCTCACTTGGAGGTGCCTCTTCTGAGCTCATTGCTATTGATTTTCCTCTTGATTGGGCTCTTGAGACACACCAACATTTTTACCATCAAGGTCTGGTTTAGTGCACTATTGAAACACATTGATTGGTTATCGGGCTGACTGCATGGAAAACACCAATCATATTCTTGAGCCATATTGTTTTGTGTTGGAACCAAAGCCCTAGATGTTGAAGGCATGCTTGGGTCATATGGTCGGAAAGGCCTAACAGCTTGAGGTTGTCCTTGGCTTAGGTTTTGATTTGCATCCTGAGCTGGTTGTCTATTTTTCTGATATGGGGGTCTAGCCTGATACTGAGTTTGAGGCTGATATGGCCTAGAACTCTAAGCTTGCTGCATTTTGATAGTCACTAGCTCATTCCCTAGGTTCTACAGTTGTTTCATAACCTCTTATAGCTCTTTTGAAGTGCTAGAGGATGAGGTGGAAGCTTTAGCTAAACTCGATTCCTTGGAGTAGGTATGGGGCTAATGTGGGTGTTTGACTAGTGCTTGGAGCTCATAGTTTTGGATATATAGGCATAGGGAGCCTAGGAGCAAGTTTACCAACCTGAATTAAACAATTGTCAGCTCTAATGGAAATGTTATAGGCTACATGTAAGGTTTCAACCCCAATGGATTGAATCATTAGGGTAATATCATAATTTAAAGCTCTAAGAAAATATAAGAAAGCACCTTCATCTCATGGGCCTTATAGCCAATGGAATCCTATCCCATGACTTTTGAAATATGAGGTTGAAATATGTCAACTTCTCATTAAAAGCCCTCTTGATGGTTGTCAATTGTTCCAGAAAGGATAGATTATCTCCCTTCTCTCCAAATTGATTGTAAAGAGATCTACACAAATGGTCCCAATTTTGAATAGAGCCTGTTGTTAGCCTCTTGAACCATTGTGAAGCTTTACCCGTAAGTAAAGAAGCTAACAATTTGATTGCAATGTCTATCTTAGTGATCTCATAGATTGTGTAGACATTTGCAATGTCCTAAATGTGGTCACTAAGAGAAGTCTGGTTCTCTCAAGTGAAATAGGGATTGCTCTTTAATTCGCATTGGGACTACATTTTGTGCATTGAGAGTGAGTGGGTTGCTGCCAGTGAAATCGACATAGGGGTTGGGTGGTTGTGCCATTCTGATTGGCATGAGAACCCTTGTTGATTGAATGAATGGTCTACCAGAAGGAGGTGTTGACAAGGTTCTATTTTGTGGAGATGGAGTCCTCTGGGATCTTCTCCCACTTCTCCCTCTGTCTGGGGACAAGTGTAGGTAGAAAAACAACCCCTCCTCTCTATTTCTTGACCTTTTTTGTATCCTTCTCATGAACTTGAGAAAATTTTACTACTAAAACTAGTGGATTCTGTCTCTTTTGAGTCACCAGATGTGTGATTTCAGAGCTTCTGAAAAGTTAAAAACTTGCAACAAGTGCACATAAATCTTGCTATAGTAAAAATGGAGACCTCTTGGTCCCACCGGGCGTGCCAAAACTGTTAGTGTAGAATCACAATATGTCCGAGTGCCTCAGAATAGATGAGTTAGGACTCTCGGTCGATTTCACAACATGGATCATCTCTCAAAGTGTGGGACCTTACAAGTTGAGAGAGCTCTCTAGATTAAGGTTGGTTCCTATTCCTCTATTCAAGTGCACACAAATAAATTTCGAGGATCTACTCTAAACCTACTCTATCTTACCAAGGAGATAGGGTTAAGAAGATACAAAAATAAACCTAAGCTAACGAGGTGATGCACCAAAGGAATGTTAAACACTCATTTTGCAAGCTAACACAGACCATAAAAATGCAATGCAAACACCATGCATAGATAACCAAACTATAATGAGAGATCATAAGGCAACAATAAACACATGAGAGGGTCGAGAATCATCCACAAACATATATTATTTCTCTAAAAATTGATACAATGCATTATAGTGGCCAAGAGGAAAAATCTTGCATTATAACTTGAATGGGAGGTTTGGAAACTCCACAAATTTGCTTGTAGACAAGGGAAGAAGGGAGAGTGAAAAACAAAAATGTCCAACCCTTTACAAAGAGCTAAGCTTCTTCTTTTATAGATGCAGCGAAGAGAGAAGAAGAAAAGAGGTGGGAAACTTGATTTGGAACTCAGCTACTCGGGCCATTAATGCTCCCACAAATCCACCCACAATATGTTGAATCCACCACTCCATTTTTGCTTGGCATGTTGAAGAAGGAAGAACAACGGATCAAATCCAATTTGATTTGGTTGTTGGAGTAATCGGATCATGTATTAATGACATGAAGACGTTTTCCCATTTTTCACCCACCTAACCTCATCAAAATTAAATTTTTAGGTTTTCATGGTGTAGATGAGGTCGATACCTTTCCAATGGTGCCAAATTTGTTGAATTTTGAGCTCCGGCCGAAAGATATGTCCATTTTAATGTTTCGGTCGAGTCCATAAAAATGACAAAAACCGCTTAGCGAGAACGGGTCCGCGGGCCCGAAATTCACTTTTTGCCAAAAAACCATCTTCTCGGTCTACATTTTCCATTTGGGAAAAAAATCACTCCAAGGCCCACTAGCCCGCATTCAATATAGGCCTAACACATGGCTCCTTGGGAATCGTCGGAGATGCGACTCAATTTTATACTTTATGCCTTTTGGAAACGAAGCCAAAAAGTTAAAATTACTTCCGGTGACCTACCATCCCGCTTTGACTTGGAATATGGCCACGTGGAGGGCTAGCACTTGTTTGGGGACCGCTTTTGGATTTTTCTTTTGAAGTTACGTCGGGCTAACACGTGGCACCTTCCATGAATTTTCTCTATTCCTTTATGTTTTAGCCAAGTCTTTTTGTTTAGCAGGGCCCTTTATCTAACCCAGACACATGGAGACTTGGCGCTTGTTTGGGAGACCCGCTTTTAGATTTACCTTTGAAGATGCGCTAGGATGACACGTGGCTCCTTCCATGAGATTTTGATACTTAGCCTATTCAGGCCGCTACTTTTCTTGAACCTTGGACACGTGGAAGCCTCACACTTATTTGAGTGCCCACTTTGGGCCGCACCTTTGAATGTGCACTGTTGAGACACTTGGTGCCTTCCGTTGTTCTTTATAGTTAACCGATTTGGGCCTGATTTCTATTTGACTACTATTGAACCCTTGCCATGTGGAGGGCTCAAAAGTGCTAGTTTGAGTTTCAACCTTGGGTTCTCTCTTTTGGAATTTCACCGAGCCGGCATGTGGAAGCCTTAAATTTGTTTGGAATTTTTAACAAACTCTGTTCCTTTTTAGGCACTGGACACATGGAAGCTCCGCCCTTGTTTGGGAATAAATTTTTGGGTTTAACCTTTGGAAAAGTGTCGATGAAGCACGTGGAAGCTTTCACTGATTATTCCATACTTATTCAATTTTATCTCGTTTTGAATCATTTGTAAAGCCCGAAATACTTTGAGCCTTTATTCATTCTTCTCCTTTGAGCCTCTAGTTTCTTTGACACCGTTTTCTCTTCCCCATCCTTGCTACTCCATTATAGAGACCTCCTGCAACCTATTTGTTAGATTTGAAATGTGGGCTCATATCATGGAACCGTCCCTTGGATTTCTTCCTGCACAGGGTCATGTTTGATCAATTTTGCCGAGGGTGAAATTGAGATAACAAACCCTAATCCCGTGACTACTCCATAGAATTACCAAAGGATGCCATGTCCTTTTAAGGCCACTGTGTAAGGATTTCATTTTGTTGTGTCTAAAGTGTTGTAGATAGGCTACCTTAGTAGAAACCTGAATGATTCCCCCTCTTTGGGGGCACATGGGATGACCACCGAAGTATAATGCGGCCCTAAAAGAGGACCAACCGCACTCTAACCTTATAAACAACTCATCCATGTCGGGGAAAGGGAAAGCACTTCGTAGATGCCAAGGCACACACAAAAGGAATGGCTATCGAATAGAAGTATTAGTCTAAACACATGCATGCGAGATAAGTGTAAAATATCTAGATAATGGAAAAACTACTAAGAAGATAATTGTAAACATGCGAGAAAAGAAGTAGACTACACAAAGTGGGTTTCAAACATGGGAAATCATTCATGATTTCGCAAGACACGCAAAGGCCATCATGGCTGAAAACAATATTCAAGTGTGCACACAAGCAAAGGGAAAAACCCACATACTATAGAAAATAAAGCATACATGGAGAAATACAAGTAGTCATGGGAACATGTAGTACTACAAAAATGTTCTCGCACATGGAACACACATTAGTATGTTAGAGTAAAAACCAATATTTCAAATCATGTAGAAGGAGTAAAAGGTTAACACCTATATGAGACAAATGTTGATTCCGGCACAATGACTTAAGATAGTAAGGGTAGAAGGCATGCATACATGCAGTGTTTAGATTCATGTATCTGTGATCACACTAGGAAAAGGTGTGAACGTGCATGTGTGTATGATAATGACATATAGGAAAGCAAGCTAACATGTGTAATAAAGTGAATATGAAAAACACTAGTAAGCAAAAGTAAATTTTACCAAGACAATGCAGTATGTTGTGGATGGATGGAATGAAATGCAAGATGTAATGATAGGGGCCATGTGCCCCTTGAGTGTATGGAAGTGTATGTAGTGAGGGTAATTTTTCCCCCTCAGTAGTCAAGAATGAACCATAAACAAGAGTGTCTTGTGGGGAAATGGTTAAGGAGTGTAGGTTGTGTCTAGCGTGTTATGATGAGTGTGTATGTGTAGTGGGGATGAAATGTGACACATGGATGAAATTTGCGTGGACCCTATAGTGAAAGCATATGCCACAACATTTTTGAATAAATGAGTGATGATTTATCCCTAAGCGTATATCACTATAGAATATGAGAGGATGGTGATAAGATGTATAGAAATATGTGTGTGGACCCTATAACCTAAGCGTATACCACGACTTGGTTGGATAGAGGAGTGATGATTTATCCCTAAGCGTATATCACTACATGATGGTGGAAGAAGGTGATGATCTAGCCTATAGCATATGTCACTACATGTTGAACAAGGTGAGGGTGGTGATTTATTCTAAAGCATATACCACTATGTGATGAGTAGGAGGAATGGTGATGTAATAGAATGATGTAGGATAGGATAGTAGAATAAGTGATGATACGATGTAGGATGATAATGCAAATTAGATGAAGGGAGTGGTGATTTAACCTAAGGTGTATACCACTATGTGATAATTGAAGGTGTGAGGATGTAATGGAATAGTTTGGGATTGAGAAGAGTATAGGATGATATGATAGGAGGTGATAGAATGTAATAGAATGATGTAGAATTGATGGAAGGAGTGGTGATTTAACCTAAGGTGTATACCACTATGTGATGATGGGTGTGGGTGACAATATAGCCTAGAGCATTGGTCACTAGTCCAAGGAATGTGGTATGAAGATATGTTGCATGTAGGTATGGTCCATTTGATTGGTAAACCCTCGGAAGTTAAGTATGAACCAAGGAACTATAGTATGTCATAGGGTGGTAAGAACAACACGTAGAACAATGTAGTGTAGAGGACCAAGGTAGGTGAAGGTGTGGTGTAGGCAATGTAATGTAGAGTGTGTAGTGGGTATGGGATGTAATGTAATAAATGTGTAGGAAGAAATAGAATGTGTAAAGATGATAGATAAAACTAGACCCAAGTATAAGGAAATCTAGTGTAGGATATAGAAGAGATAAGATGTATGAATGTAATGATAGCAATGTATAGAAATGGTGGGTGGAACGATGATAGATGGAACTAGACCCATGTGTAATGGAATCTAGTGTAGTGTGTAGGATAGGTAGGGTGTATGAATGCAATGTGGGTGGGGAAGGTGTAATGCAATAAGTTTGTAGATAAGAATAGAATGCATAATGATGATAGATAAAACTAGACCCAAGTATAAGGAAATCTAGTGTAGCATGAAGAATGTATAGGATGTATGGATGACATAGAAGACTAGACTCATATATGTTGATGACTAGTGTAGCGTGGATGAGATAGATGAGTAGAAAATATATGTATAGGATGATGTAGGATATGTATGTATCAGTTCGGTAGTGCAAAGTGTGTGGAGTTTAGTGTAATAATGATCCCTCAATAGTCCAGTGTGAACCGAAGCACTAGGGTGCGTCATCGGGTAATGAGGGTGCTATGACATATGAGATAGGGTTCCTATGGAAAGGATGAAGATGTAGAGAAAATATGTAATGTAAGGCTATGAAAGTATGAGAGGATAAATATGGTGGATGGGATGTAATGCACTATGCCCCCAAGTGATAATGTGAAAAAGGGGACTATGAAATGCCATCAAGAAAATCATCATTGTCTTGATCGAAACTAATAGGAGTGGTGTTGGAAACTTGGTAAGTGATAGAATGAGGCAGATCATATAAAGATGCATTACGATGAAGGAGATAGGAATTCATTACATATTCTTCATCCGTAAAAGCAACTGGTGGGAATCCATGAGCACACCAATGTGAAATGTTAGGTACATATGTAGGAGAAGAATCATTAGCAATGGAGATAGTACCGAAAGGCATGGGGAAGGAGAGTGAGGAATGAAGTGGGTCAAGTGTACCACCAATATAATCAAGCCAAGATCATCCAAGCATAAATGGAAACCCATGGGGAGTGCATGTAACAAATATTGTTAAGTGAAAAACCCGTAACCCATAAGCCATTGTAATATGGAAATAACCATAATAAAGATGGGGTGAATGGGGAGGTGGAAATATGTCATTAAGTGTCATGCCAAACCTGGGTAAACAATCACATGTATAGATAGTATCAGAACTAGCAAGGTCAAGAGGAATGTGTTCCCAAAATGTCCTATTGATATATAAAGTACAGGTGAAGGGTGGTCATGAGGTGACTTCTGGGGGAGAGGTAGATGACACTACATTGACACTGTTAACAAAGACCTTATATAGGACCATAGAATTAGTGGAGGGAGTATTTTTGAAGTGGTACTCTCTTGGGCCATCGGCGATAAATGTTTCTTTAAAATAAGAATTGTTAACACCGATAGGAGTAAAATTAGTTTTTGTAACGTTTCATCAATGAGTTTGACAACATAAAATTCATCATCATACTTGGAAACGTCAATGTTTGCATCATCTATCCGAGTAGTTATATCGAGGACGTTCAAAGGTGGTGAAGAAGTAGGGGTGGTGATGATGGAGTGCTAGAAGGGACAAGGAAATTGGTCCAAATAATAGCCAAAGTGTGAGTAGATATAGTAGGATAAGTAATGGTAGGAATAGTAGAGGTGGGAACATTGGATTGGCCGACATCATATTGATCAAGGTTAACATAAGGAATAGGTTGAGGTGGTGGGATCGACATAGAAGTTACATAGTCAATACAAAAATATTTCTAGGGTTCCAAGTCATGATAATAGTACATTCATAACCATCATGAAGGAATTTGACACATTGATGTACGGTGGAGGGTACAACTTGTATGGCATGGATCCAAGGCCTACCTAAGAGAATATTGAATTGAAAAGAAGCATTGAGGACATAGAATTCAATAAGAACAGTTTTGGGTATAACTTGAATATGAAGGGAGATTGTGCCAAGCATGTACGAGTGGAGGAATCATAACCATAGATGAGAGTGGAGTTACGAGAGATGAGACTATCATTAATGCCTAATTGTTATAAGAGGGAATGAGCACATAGACTAATGGCAGACCCATTTTTAATAAGGACATGATTAATACATATAGTACTAATGACGGTGGTAATGAGCAAGGGTGCACAAGGGTTATTATGAGTGGCAGGTGATATGTCCTTGTCTATAAAGGAGATCAAATGGGGTAAAATACAAAGAGATTGAATGAGATGGGAAAAGGATTCAGTAGAGTGATCATGTTCAACATGAATGAAATGAAGAGCAGCCTCAAGTGTAGATTGATAGTCGATGCATTACGTAATAAATTGTAAAGGGATATCTTAGTTGGTTTATTGTTAAGCTATTCGATAATATCATAGTGTTCGGGAGCAGCGGTTGGTGGAGTGAAAGATATGACTAGTGGTGGTATGGAAACAAGCAAACCAGTGGTGGAGTGATACAAGTGCGACGAGTAGTGATGAAGTTGATCAATGAGTCTAGCGGGGGTGAGAAAGCGAGGTGGATGTTGAGTGTAGACACACATGAAGTCGATTGCGGTAGTAGTTATATTGGTGACCTTGGTAGGTGTATAGGTGGGGTACGAAGATTGGGCCATGACCTGATAAGGGGAGGACATGGTAGGAGAAAAGGGGGTGAGGACAAAACCCTAGAAGGTGGTGGAAAGAATGATCAGATTCACCAAAATGATTAACAAAAATAAGTCCCTAAACCGAAAGGGAGGATTCGGGGATCTAGTGTTAACAATTATCACTTTTTTTTCCATGACAAAATTGATTAGCCACGACCTCACACAGAAGAAACTAGAGAAATCACGTTCAAATCCTACAAATAGGTTTCATAGGGACTCTACAATGGAGTGGTCAGTCCCGTAAAAGATTTAATGGCCCCATGCAAGAAGAAATTCAAGAAACAACTTTTGTCAAGAGAACTTGTGCTTCAAATTTAGCAAACAGATTGCAGGCAGCTCTAAAAATGAAAAGAAGGGTCAGGGAAGGATAATATAGTGTCAAATATACCAGAGGATCAAAGGAAAAGAAACAGAAGGCTCGAAGTTGTCAAGATCTGAAATGACTCGAACGATCCTTAAAAATGACTAAGTATGGAGGATATAGCGCTAAGTTTCCAAACGACGCACCTCCAAAGATTGAATCCAAAGGGGAAAACTCAAACAAGTGCAAGAACCCTCATGTCTCGTGCCCAAAGAGGACCGAGTCAACAACTAAAAGTCAAAAGGTAGACAGAGTGGGCCCAAAATTGACTAAGTATAGAGAGTCTACGGATGGCTCCACGTGTTGCATCAGTGTAATTTCAAGGTGCGGCCCAAAAGGTGATTCTCAAAGGAGTGCCCTCTCACCACATATTCAAGGCCCAGGAAAAGTAGGAACTGTCATTGAAAATTCCGAGAGTCTGCAGAAGCTTCCACGTGTAAACCCGATGCTCCTTCAAAGGAAAAATCTTGAGCGGGTTTCTAAATGAGCATGGACCTTGCACGTGTCCTAGGCCCAAAGAAAGGGATATAGGGTCGGGGTTGAATAGTCAAACAAGAGATAGGCCAGTGGAGGATTTCAAGTGTTAGCACAACGCTATTTCAAAAGTAAGAGTTTGGTGAGGTTCCCAAACAAGCAACAAACCTCCACGTGTCCCTAGTCAGATGTATCGCCCCACCAAGTAAAAGGACTTAGCCAAAACATGAGGAAACCGAACAAGTGAGGAAGATGCTACGTGTAATCCTAACACAAATTTAAAAGTAAGATCAAAAATTAGTCACTAGACATACGCCATCCCCCACGTGTCCAATTTCCAAAGACCTATTTTGACAACTGGTTGCTGCCATTTTTGTACGGACCCGATTCAAATTTCAAATGGGCATATCTTTTGACTCGGTGCTCGAAATTTGACAAATTTGGCACCATTGGAAAGATATCAACCTCATCTACACCATGGAGATCTAAAACTTTGATTTTAGAGAATATAAGTGGGTTAAAATGGAGAAAATTCTTTTTGCCATTAATATAAGATCTATTTGCCCCAACAACTAGATCGGATTTGATCTAATCCGCCATTCCACCTCCTTCGAGGTGTTGAACAAGTAACCGATACTGATACGATATATTTGGGGCAGATTTGTAGGATGCATTAATGATAGTGGTTGAGCTTCGAATTATTTTTCCTGCTTCTCTCTCCTTCTTCCCTCTTTTTTGAATCTATAAACGAAGGGACGAGACTCATTATAACAGGTTGGACGTTTATGTTTTGTGACCTCCCTTCTTCTTTTGTTCACAGAAGGATTTGTGGAGCTTTTCTAACCTCTCCTTTGGGTTGTTATGCAATTTTTCCTTCTTGGCCACTGCAATATACTGTATCAACTCCTAAGCAATAATATATATGTCAGTGATGTTTCTCGACCCTCTCATGTATTCGTTATTGTCTCTCTGATCTCTTATTGCAATTTGGTCATCTGTGCATAGTGTTTGTATTGCATTTCGTGGTTTGTGTTAAACTGCAAAATGAGGGTCTAACATTCCTTTAGTGCATCACCTCATTAGCTTATTTTATTTTCTTACATCTCCTCGACCTTGTCTCCTTGGTAAAGTAGAGTAGATTTAGAATAGACCCTCTGCAATATATTTATATGCACCTGAACAGAGGAATATGAACCAGCCTTAATCCAGAGAGCTCTCTCAACTTGCAAGGTCCCACACTTTGAGAGATGCTCCATGTTTTGCAATCACACTGAGAGTCTCAACCCATCTAGTTGCAGGCATTCAAGGGTGTTGTGATTCTGCACTAACAGTTTTGGCACACCCGATGGGACAAGAATTCTTCATTATTTATTATAGCAAGATTTATGTGCACTTTTTGGAAGTTCTATCTTTCATGAAGCTTTGAAACTACACATATGGAGACTCCAAAAGGGATAGAATCCACTAGCTTCAGTAGCCCAAGCTTTCCAAGTTCATGAGAAGAATACAAACAAGGTCAAGAACCATAGAAGAGGGATTGTTTTTCTATCTGCACTTGTCTCTAGACAAAAAGAGAAGGGGGTGAAGAGCCTAGAGGTCTTCACCTTCACCAAACAGAGCCTTACCAACACCTCCTCCTAGTAGGTTATTATTTCAATCAAGGGTTCTCATGCCAATTATGATGTCATAGCCAAATCCTTATGTCAATTTCACTAGCAACATCCCACTTGCCCTTAATGGACAAAATCTAGTTCCAGTGGCAGCTTTAAAGAGCATCCCATATTTCACTGGAGAGAATTATACTTCTCCTGGTGACCATGTTCAAGACATTGCAAATGTCTGTGTGATCCATGAGATCACTGAGATGGACATTACAGTCAAGTTGCTAGCCTCTTTACTCAAGGGTAAAGATTCAAAATGGTTCAGTAGTCTAACATCAGGCTCTATTCATAATTGGGACCATCTATGCAGAGCTCTTCATAACCAATTTGGAGAAAAAGGAGATAACGTGTCCTTTTTGGAGCAACTAACAACAATCAAGAGGGATCCTAACAAGAAGTTGACAGATTTCAAAATACATGGGACAAGATTCCAGTGGTTGTAAATCCCACAGATGAAGGCAACTTCTTATACTTTCTTAGAGCTCTAAATTCTGATATTGCTTTAATGATTCAGTCAATGGGAGGCATAACTTTACCTGTAGATTATAATATTTCCATAAGAGCTGAAAATTATTTAATTCAAGCCGAGAAAAATTGTTCCTAGGCCACCCATGCATTTATATTCAGAATTAGGAAACCCAAGCACTAGCTAGACACCCACATTAGCTCCTATGCCTACTCCTAGGAATCAAAGTTTAGCTGAAGCCTCCACCTCATCCTCTAGTACCTTAAAAGAGCTTCAAGAAGTTATGAAACAACTACAAAACCTAGGGAATGAGTTAGTAACTATCAAGAGGTAATAATCTCATAGTTTTAGGCCATACAAGCCTCAAACTTAGTATCACGCTAGACCCCTATATCAGCAAAATAGGCCACCAGCTCAAGCTGCAAATCAAAACTAAAGCCAAGGACAACCTCAAGCTATTAGGCCTTTCCAGTCATATGATTCAAACATAGCTTCAACATCAAGGGCCTTGGTCCTAACACAAAACAATATGGCCCAAGAATATGATTGGTTTTTCCCATGTAATTAGCCTTATAACCAATCAATGTGCTTTAATGGTGCACTAAATCAGGCCCTGATGATGCAAACCATTGGTGTGTCATAAGAACCTAGCCAAGAATAAAATTAGCAACAAGGAGCTCAACAAGAGGCATCTCCAAAAGAAACTATGCTTGTCAATTGGCAAGCTGAAGACTTCTATAGGATGAATCAAACACCTTCCCAAAGTGTAGTTGCCAATACACACCCAAGAAAAGTAATATTGGAGAGGGAAAATAACCAAATTCAGGTAATCCTCAACCCTCCCTTACTCCACAAGGCATTGAAACTCGAATGCAACTCCTAGTATGCGAGATCATCCAAGCCACCTTCCAAACCCACTCGGACACCGGTTGTAACAACCCATGTGCAAGAAAAAATGTACCAGGAAGGGACAACGAAGGATAGCTTATTTAATATCATTGATCAAATGAAGAAGACAAATGTGAACATTTTAATGTGGGAGTCACTAGCCATTCTAGGACATAGAGATCTGTTATAGACTGATATGGCCAATTGGTCAAGCTCAAATCAGCCCCTAACCAACAAGAAAAAGTGCTTACCAATGTAACTCGGCTGAGGGAAACTATGGAGGACAACAAGGTAAAAATTGAAGCCCCCTCCATTCCATGTTTCATTGATCATTGGGTACAAATTAGTGCATAATTGCATGATTGATTTGGGGGAAAGTAGTTCTATAATGCCAAAGAAAATAGCCGATTAGCTGGGCCTTCAATATGAAGTCATCTCCAGAAGGGTAGTGCAATTGGATGGGACAACAGTGACAACTATTGGAGTCATCAAATATTTGAGCCTCACATTGCATGCCTACACCAATGTGGCTGTATTACAAAACATATAGATTTGCCACCACATTTTGCATTATGTTTGTTGAGAGAATTCACTTCTAAGATTGGGGGCTATTTTTCTACCGATTGCTCACACATGATTTTTAGAACAAGGTATGGAACAAAGGCCACAATCAGGTCTGATCCCATTACAAATTACCATATTGAGTCTTATGTACCCAGCCCAATCAATGCCAATTTTTATCCTTTGATCAAGAGGATCTCACAAGTACTTGTGAAGCGATGCTAAGGTGAGGTGAATCCCATACTTGAGTCTCGATGAGTGGGAAAACAAGAGACAAGATTTTGATCCCTATAAAGAGATGGAGGATTCTGAGCTAGGAGTCTATTGTTTGCATGAAGAAAATCAGCCTCTTCTGACATCATTAAGCCAAACCACAAAGATGACAATGAGGTATGGTAGTTATTCTTTGATGGCTTGAGAATTAGGTAAGGAGCCAAAGGAGGAGCTATGCTTGTCTCGCCTAAAGGTATGAAATACTACTCAGCCTTCCGTTTCCAATTTTCTTGTTCAAACAACATAGCAGAGTATGAGGCTTTGGTCCATGGACTGCATTGGGAAAGGAAACGAGGAATCAAGAACTTGCAAGTGTTTGGTAACAGTGAACTAGTTGCTAATCGGTCCGAGGAAAAAATGCTACCAAGAATGACCTGTTAAAGAGTTACAAGAACCGGGTATGGGACCTCATTGAATATTTTGAGGCATTCAACATTAACTCCATCCCAAGGAAGAAGAATGAAGCAACAAACAGATTGGCAAATTGGGGCAGCATTTGATGTTGTGGAGAGTATCAAGAATGATAAGCATCAGCCCCATATCAAGTGGTTGTAAGGCCAGCTGTCCCAGAAAACAACACAAGTTGGCAAGTCTTTGAAAATGATCAACAAATTGTCAACTTTCTACAAGAGGAAGTTGAGTTCTCCTCCAGGAATCAAGACAAATTGGAGCAATAGTATGGAGATCAAGTGGTACAGCTGAGGACCAACAAAATACCAAAGGGTCTTGTCACTTTGGAATCAATCTTCAACCCAAATGACCAATTAAAAAGAAAAGGAAAATATTCAGGTAAAGGGTGAAGATTCAGAACCTATTTTTATAGAAGAAGGAAAAACATTGCAGATTGGTAGGGTAAGCACTCAATAAGAAAAATTTGAATTTGTTCAACTCTATCAAGAATTCCCAGATGTATTTTCCTAGACTTATAAATATTTAAGAGGTTTCAACCCAAATCTGGCACAACACACCATCGAGTTAGATCTAGGAGCTAAGCCTTTCAAATAGAAGCAAAGGCCAATAAATCCCCACATTGAGCCTCTCATGAGAAAAGAATTGAACAAGTTAATTAAGGCCGTATCATTTTTCCTATCAAGCATTCAAGTTGGGTTGCTAACTTGGTACATGTGAGAAATAAAAGTGGATGAATCAGGCTGTGTTTGGATATTTGTGATCTAAATAGAGCATCACTTAAGGATCACTACCCACTTCCATTAATGGAACAAATATTACAAGTTGTAGCTGGTTCTGAGAGGTTCTCATTGTTAGATGGGTATTCAGGCTATAACCAAATAATGGTGAAAGAAGAAGATCAATTCAAGACAACCTTCACCACCAAATGGGGTACATATGCTTATAAGAAAATTCCATTTGGACTATCAAATGTTGGAGCAACATTTCAGCGAGCTATGGATATGGCATTCAAAGGCTTGATCAACAACATAGTCCTGGTGTACCTAGATGATATCACTATCTTTTCAAAAAATGTTGCAGACCATCTCTTTCACCTTAGATAGGTATTTCAGAGATGTAGAAGGTTTGGGGTGTCATTAAACCCAAAAAAGTGTGTGTTCCTAGCTCATGAAGGGAAACTGTTGGGCCACATTGTCTCTAGAGAAGGGTTAGCAATTGATCCTGAAAGAGTTGAAGCCATCCAGACACTTCCATTGCCACAACATAAAAATTCTCTCCAAAGCTTCTTGGGAGGATAAACTTTGTTCACAGGTTTATACCTGACCTTGCTACTCTTGTGAAGCCTTTAATAATGATGTTAAAGAAAACTCTTTCATTTAAATGAACAACAAAATGGAAAGAGAGTTTTGAGGCCATCAAGCTCATAATATCATAGCCTCAAACTTTGGTTAACCTGAGACTTCTCAAAATACTTCATGATATATGATTTTGGAGGGTCGACACCATCTCAACCATCTTGGTCTAGCACAATAAGGAAGGTTTAGAACAAAAATATCCTTCTTGATCGGATCTTGAAGGACTACGATGTAAAATATTCTTTCATTGAAAAACAAGTCCTTGTTGTTATTAGGAGCTTAAAGAAGTTCAAACACTTGGTCTCAAATAACAAGATTCAACTGCTAGTATCTCATGTTGGTGTTAAGGACTTCCTTTTAAATAAGGATTTGAATGAGAAGAGGGCAGGTTGGATCACCTGAGTAATGGAATATGACATTGAGATCAAGGTGACCAAACTGGTTAGAGGTAAGGGACTATGTGAATAGATCACCTCTAAGCATCAGTGAGTCGAGTCAAGTGAAAAGGAGGTTGTCCTATTTCTACAAAATGATCAAGAACAACCAGCTAATGATGCACCTACTCCATGTTGGACCCAAGCCTTGGTGCATTACCTTCAAACAGGTTTGTGCCCTCTAGAATGGAACAAGGCAAAGAGAAGATACTTCAGACTACAAGCTATCCCATATGTGCTTGTTGGTGGTGTCTTGTTTAAGAAGGATATCAATGGTATTCTATTAAGATGCATTGAGATATGCCAAATTGAGAGAGTGTTGCATGAATTCCATGATGGAGAAGCAAGAGGTCACTTTTCCCCTCAAGTAACAGCTCTCAAGATCATGAAAGCTGGTTATTATTGGCCTATAGTGTTCAGGGACTATTATTCATGGATCAAGAAGTGTAAAAAATGTGCATTCTTCACAGGAAAGTAAAATTTAACATCCTTTCCCCTTCATCCCATTTTAGTGGATCGAGACATTCATACAATGGGTATTATACTTCATTGGGGTGATTAACCCAAATTCAAGCCAAGGCCACAAGTGGATACTCACAAAGAATAAACTATTTCACCAAGTGGACTGAAGTAGTGGCACTAAAAGAAGCAAATGAATCCAACATCTTGGATTTTTATGAAGGAATAGCCACCAGGTTTGGAGTCCTCCCACTATTGTATTAGATAATGCATTGGCATTCCTTTGTACAAGGATCACTTTGAATTGGCATTATGAATGGTGTGTATCTCAGCACCTCATCAAATTATTACCCTCAAGGTAATGGCTAAGTAGAGTCCACAAATAAAAACCTATTAAGGATTATCAGAAGGACTCTTGATGAAAATCAGAGGACTAGGCATACAAAGATCAAATTAGTTCTATGGGCCGATAGGATTATACCCAAAAGATCCACAGGTAGGTCACCATACAAGCTTGTCTATGGAAAGGAGGCAATATTGCCCATATCATTGGAGTTTCCCACTTTGGAACTGATGAAATAGTTAGAACTGGCTGAATTTGAACCTATGGAAATCAAGTATGCAGAGCTGATGGAGGTAGGGGAGGCAAGAGAGCATGCAATACAAGTCATGGAAAAGGATTAGGCATTGATAAAAAGAGTTTTGACAAGAAGGCAAGAATGAGGACCTTTCGAAAGGGGATTAGTCCTAAAGTGGGATGCAGATTGGGAAAAGCCAAGAAAACACTCCAAATTTGATGCCATCTGGAGTGGCCCTTACATGATCACAGAGTGCAAGAGTAGCAATGCCTTCCAGCTAGCTAAATTGGATGGTGAAGAATTGCAGATCCTAGTGAATGGGATCCATCTCAAACATTTCTACTGAATGGGAAGTTTCCACCCTTGTAAATATTAGCATAGGATTTTAATTTCCCTAAGTGCGTATGCACGTTGTTTTGTTGTAGTGTAGTTTTGTTTTCCTAAGTGTCGTGGCATAAGTTCTTTGTTTCTCTAGGTTGCATCATTACATAGTTCAATGTGCCTCCAAGTGAATGTGTTATCCCTTTCAGTATTCATGACAGAGAGACCCATAGTTGCCTATAATAGTTGTTATTTCAAAATAAAACAAATGCAAAGCAACTAAAAATCCATCTTCGAAATAGTCCATTTAGGGACAGATGAAAGCCCCAGGTCAAAACAATTTTCTACTCTCAGAAGCCTTGTTTCAATATTTCTTATGAAAATTGAGAGTGCAAATGGTCAGGCTCATGGATCAGAGGCAGGATCAGTATCAGGCCATCATTCTTGACTCCACACCCAATGGATGCTTCAAGGCTATTGATCTCTTCATCTAGCAAGCAGATGCCCTTGCGAGTTGCCAAATTGTTATCACTATTTTGTTCCCGACAAAATTGATCAGCCATGACCCCACATAGAAGAAACCAAAGAAATCACATTCAAATCCTACAAATAGGTTGCAGAGGGACTCTACAATGGAGTGGCAGGCCTAGGAAATATCAAATGACCTCGTGGAAGAAGCAATTCAAGAAACAAATATGTCGAGTGAACCCGTGCTTTAAATCCAAAAATAGATTACAGGTGGGCTCTAAAATGAAAAGAAGGGACGGTGAAGGAGAAGATAGTGTCAAAGAAACTAGAGGCTCAAAGAAAAAGAAACAATGAAGGCTCGAAGTCATCAGGATCTTAAATGACTCAGAACGATCCCTAAAAATGACTAAGTATAGAGGAGACAGCAGACATTGCCAAGTGTTTAAATGGCACACCTCCAAAGATTGAATCTAAAAGAGTAGAATCAAACAAGTGCTACAACCCCATGTGTCCCAAGCCCAAAGAGGACTAGATTCAACATCTAAAAGTCAAAAGGCGGATAGGGAGGCCCAAAATGGACTAAGTACGAGAAAGTCTATGGATAGCTCCTCGTGTTGCATCGTAGCAATTTCAAGGCGTAGCCTAAAATGTGATTCCCAATTGAGTGCCATCTTGCCACGTATTCGGGGCCTCGAGAAAATTAGGAATAGGTGTTGAAAATTCCAAGAGTCTATGGAAGCTTCCACGTGTCGACCCAACGCTCTTTCAAAGGAAAAATCTTGAGCGGGTTTCTAAATGAGCGCGAACCTTCCATGTGTCCTAGGTCCAAAGAAAGGGATAGGGTTGGGGTTGAATAGTCAAAGCAGAGACAGGCCAGTGGAGGGTTCCAAGTGTCAGCATAGTGCTATTTCAAAAGTAAGAGTTGGGGAAGGTTCCCAAACAAGCACCAAGCCTCCATGTGTCCCTGGTCAGATGTATGGCCCTACCAAGTAAAAAGACTTAGCCAAAACATGAGGAAACTGAGCAAGCCGTGGAAGATGCCACGTGTCGGCCCGACGCAAATTCAAAAGCAAGATCCAAAATCAGTCCCCAAACATGCGCCAACCCTCCACGTGTCTAATTTCCAAAGACCCATTTTGACAACTAGTTGCCGCCATTTCTATACGGACCCGATTCAAATTTCAAATGGGCATATCTTTTGACTCAATGCTCAAAATATGACAAATATGGCACCATTGGAAATATCTTGGCCTCGTCTACACCATGGAGATCTGAAACTTTAATTTTGAAGAAGCTAAGTGGGTGAAAAATGGAGAAACGTATTCATGCCATTAATACAGGATCTATTTTCCCCAACAACCAGATCGGATTTGATCTGATCCGTCGTTCCTCCTCCTTCAAGGCGTCAAACAAGTAATTGATACAGACACGACAGATTTGGGGTGGATTTGCAGGAGGCATTGATGATAGTGGTTGAGCTTCAAACTAGTTTTCCCACTTCTCTCTCCTTCTTCCCTCTATGTTGAATCTATAAAGGAAGGGTCGAGACTCATTGTAAAAGGTTGGACGTTTCTGTTTTGCACCCTCCCTTCTTCTTTTGTTCACAGAAGGATTTTTGGAGATTTTCTAACCTCTCCTTCGGGTTGTAATGCAAGTTTTTCTTCTTGGCCATTGCAATATACTATATCAACTCCTGAGCAATAATATATATGTCTGATGGATGTTTCTCGACCCTCTCATGTATTTGTTATTGTCTCTCTGATCTCTTATTGCAATTTGGTCATATGTGCATAGTGTTTGTATTACATTTCATGGTCTGTGTTAAACTGCAAAATGAGGGTCTAACATTCCTTTGGTGCATCACCTTGTTAGCTTAGTTTATTTTCTTGCATCTCCTCGACCTTGTCTCCTTAGTAAAATAGATTAGATTTAGAATAGACCCTCTATAATATATTTGTATGCACCTAAATAGAGGAATAGGAACCAACCTTAATCCGGAGAGCTCTCTCAACTTGCAAGGTCCCAAACTTTGAGATATGCTCCATGTTGTGCAATCACACTGAGAGACTCAACCCATCTAGTTGCAAGAATTCGAGAGGTGATGTGATTCGCACTAACATTAACCTTAATAGGACTAAAATGTAGTAAAAAAGTAAAGCTATATGCAATGAATAGTAATAAACTATGCTAAATGAAATATAAACCCTAATAGAAAGGAAGGAAAGGGAAGATGACTTAGCTAATTACTATAGATTGTCATAGTTTGTCACATATCTGAAAATAAAATCTAGAAGTGCACATGATCACTCGTAAACCCTACAAAGAGTAGATCTAGACTATTTGAAGTGACACAGGTGTCTGGGAGTGTACTATTGTGCCTTGGGGCACCCAAGTATGGATTCGAGCATTGTGAATTGTACAAGGACTTGGGAACTTTGTTTGGTATTATCACAACTAGGTCTAAAATCCTATCTGTCTATTGCACTGGATTTGCTAGATGAATTAGATGAAACCCTACACATGAAGAAGAAGAAGAAGGGGTTAGACTAATCTCATTTGCCAAACTAGTGGACTTATCGTTGAGTGTTGCACTACATTACGGACCTTGATGTATTTCTAGTGAGTGTGTGTATGATGTGCCCTAGGTTCTCTCATGTTAGTTGCACTTTGTGAAATAGTGAGCTATGATAGCTATAGAAGATGTAGATAGTAGAATAGAATGTATAGAATCCCTCCTCTAAGAATGTGTGTGATGTAGACTTCCTAGCTTGAATGTATGGTGCTATGTGGATGCAAGATGGTGCAATGGATGCAGCCCTAGATGGAGTGATAGTAGTGATAGGATGCAATGACCTAGGACCCTCATTATGGTCTTATAAGCTTTATATTTATAGGGCTCTCAAGTTTAATTTCGCAATTAATCCTGACAATGCCGACTAAGGAAAAGATAAAGGAGACCAACGAATAGAAGTGACCCAAAAATGAGTGAAAGAGGTTAAACATAGAGAGGGTACCCAAGGCAGGACAAGGGTGCCCTAATATAGGGTAGGCCACCTGAATTAGAGCTAGAATCTAGGGGAAGTTGCAAAATGAGTGGATAGGTATTGGGAAATACACATGAAAGACAAAGTAAAACATAAAACAAAGATAGAAAAAGGGGGATAAATTGGTACTTTGTACAGATTGAGACCCTTCTAAATAGTAGTATAAGACCGGGCTAAATATTTTTAATGTGCAATATTTGTGTCTACACCTAGCGGTTCTTAGTAGATGTCACCACCTAGCGGTAAACCAAATAGTTCACACATGAGAGAGACTCATAGTGTACTCTTTTTATTGATGTATATGTACGAGATGTATTTTTTTATGTATGCCTTGATATGATGGCACACTTTTGACATGATGTATATGTATTATTTTTGTCATGCCTCTATATAAAGGAACATTGTTTTATCGATTCCCATGATGGCATATTATGTATCCTATGATTGTACAGACACATTGTATATCAACATTGACATTTTGAAATATTTATATGTATATGATGATGGACTTTATCATGATGTTATGATTATATCACATGTTTTTGCTTTATGAGATAGTATTAGATGATATCAAATTGTGTTGCATTAGATACTTATTATTGTCCATGTTTTTAATTTTTGATATTGGGGAGGAGGGACAGAAGGTGGTCTCAATTTCCCCATTGATGATACGACATAATGATATTATCTTAGCATACATATTAGATGTTTATTTTCATGATTATGTATCTTAGTTGTTATTGGTAAGATATATACAATGTATGTGATGTTATATATGATGATGAGGTCATAAAAAAATGTACAAGTAACAAACATAAAAATACAATTATGTACAAATATAAAAATCATGAAAAACACACTAAATATAAACAAGAAAGAATGAATCTAATCTAAGAAAGAAAAGATCAGTCTAAAAATTATGTTAAGAAACACACTATACAAATGTACAAGAAAGAAAGAAAAAACTATACAAAAATGTACCAAAAACTAGAAAAAGCAAGAAATAAACAAACAAGCAGTAAGAAAAAGACTACTATGTTTTTGTGAGACATTTTTGATGTGTTTTATGTTGTATTTGGGAGTTTTGGGAGAAAATTGTTCTATTGTTTTTGTATTTTTGACTAGACGTTTTTCTAATGTTTTGGGTTTATCAACCATATTTGAATGTTTTTAAATTTTCTGAAAATTTTCCAAAGCTATGTACAACAAAGACTAAAGAAGCGTGGATGCCCCCAACGTTAGATGGAAATGTATAAGGGAAAAATGCCATGCATATGTGCAAGAAAGTGAATATGGGAAAATGCCCCTAGTGTTAGATGGGAATATACAGGCATGAGTTTCTTCACACATATATACAAGAGTAATCAACTAGATCAAGGCCACGAAGGATAGGCTCAAAAGGAATCTCAGATTCAGGAAAAACTAGCCCTAGATTAAAGCAAGTGTACCCCTTTAGATGCGAGATTTCTTATGAACAATGAATCCTCCCAAGGCACTGGAAACCGGTTTTCACCCCAGGACTTGTCCAAAGTGCCACAATTGCATGGTTTTCACACTTGGACGACCTATTTTCTCTTTACTCTTTTCTTGATTTTTTTAAATATTTGTTTTTTTATATTTTTATGTGTTTTTGGTTGTTTTATGATATTTGCCCCATGCTTAATCATTGAAATTCTTGATATTCATGGTATTCATTGGTTTAGGGAGCTCTTCTCCATTAGGATAAGCGATCTTGTATGCTCCTGACCATATTTCTCTATCACCACGTAAGGTCCTAACCAGTTTGGCTCAAATTTTCCTTTCTTTTATCTTTCCTTGATAGTGTTAAACTGGTTCTCTTTGAGGACAAGATCCCCTACCTTAAATTGGTGAGGTATGATGCATTTATTGTAGCTCTGCAACACTCGATTCTGATATAATTTTAAATGATTGAGTGCATGCATGCATTTCTCATCTAACAACTCCAACTTTGCTAGTCTAGCTACCCGGTAGTCTTCGTCTTTATCCAGATAGTCTCTGAGAGATATTATTAGGGAGGGAAGCTCAATTTCCAATGGTATGATGGCCTCAGTTCCAAAGACTAATGAGTAGGGTGTAGCACTAGTAGGGGTGTGGATGGAGGTTTTATAAGCCCAAAGGGTGGGATGGATTTGTAAGTGCCAATTATGGCCTATTTTTCTTACCATCTTTTCCATAATATGAACAAGTGTTTTTTTAGTGGCCTCTTCTTGTCCATTACCTTGAGGGTAATAGGGGGTGGACCACTTTAGATGGATTTGGAAGTGCTAGCATAACGCTTTGACTATCTTGTTCTTGAAAGATTTACCATTGTTAGCAACAATGGCGGAGGGGATGCCATAACAACAAATGAGATGGTTCATGATGAATTTTGAAATTTGTGCACCAGTAACATATGTAAGAGGCATAACCTCTACCCATTTAGTGAAATAATTGGTGGTGGTGATGATATGGGTATGGCCATATGAGGAAGTAGGAGTGAGATTCCCTATGAGATCTAATCCCCATTTTGAAAGCAGCCACGATGTTGTGATTAGTTGTAAGGCTTGTGTTGACGCATGAATCAAGTTTCCATACTTCTGACACAGTTCACACTTTTTGACATAGTTCCAACAATCTGATTACATAGTACACTAATAGTAACCAACTCTTAAAAATTTCTTAGCGAGCACCATTCTACTTGTGTGTGCCCCACAAATACCTTCATGTACCTCTTTGATCACTTAGATTGACTCAAAATTAAGACAACGCAATAGATTCCAATCATAGCCACGATGATAGAGGGTTCCTGCTAGGAGGGTATAATGGGATATACGTCGAGTTAATTTTTCTGTTCTTGAGGTGGGAAATATCTGGGGAATGGTACCATCTTGTAGGAAATTGAATATGGGTTCGTACTAAGGAGACAAAGGACCAACAACTTCACATACTAGACATGATTCGGCATATCATATGCTGGCTCTCTTGCAAATGTTCAACAAAGAAAGGAATTTTATTTTCCTAAGGTGGAATGCAAAGAAAAGCTCTGATTGTGGCCATGGCATCTGCTGATCAATTTTGTGCCCTTTGAATCTGTTCAAAATTAACACGTACAAAAATATTCCTTTAGAGTATCGACCATCTTCTTATACGGGATGAGATTTTCAACCTTGGCATTATACGATAATTGACTTGTTTAATAATAAATTGTGAATCACTAATGACTATTAATTATTTGATATTTCATTTGATAGAAACTTTCAACCCAGAAATGAGTGCTTTGTACTATTCTATGTTATTGGTACATGGGAAACTCAGATGAAAAGCATGTGGAATGAATTATCTTGTTGGAGTGATAAGTACCACACCATCTTCTAAACCATGGTAAGTGAATGATCCATCGAAGTTCATTTTCCATATGAAAAATTCTTCAATGTATATCATGGAAACATCTAGTAGATCGAGACACAACAGCCCATTCCTAGTAGGGGAGCTTTAGTTAGTTGATCATAAAGTTGTCGTTTAAATTATTTCCGGTTTACAAATTCAATGTCAAACTCACTTAGGAGGATGATCTAATTAGCCATCCATCCAGTAAGCATTGGTTTAGACAAAAGGTAATTCAAAAAATCAAATTTGGAGATAAGTTTGGTCTTGTTATTTAGTAGGTAATGGAAAAGTTTTTGGAAGGTAAAGACCATAGCTAAATAAGAATTTTTTATTTGGGGATAATTTATCTCATAAGAAATTGAAGTGAGGCTAAGATAATAGACTACTCTTTCTTTTTGGCTTAGATCATATTGGGCTAGTAGTGCACCAATAGCACATTGGGTGGCTGAAATGTATAATAGCAAAGGCTCACCTGGAGTAGGCAGACATGAGGATAGGAGGACTAGCCAAATATTTCTTGAGTAAATAAAAGTCATGTTCGCATTCTGGGACCCAACGAAATGTAGCATATTTTTGTATCAATTGGGTGAAAGGACGATGCTTAACCACAAGTTGAGAAATGATGCGGTGAATTTCTTGAATTTTACCTTGGAAGCTGCATAGGTGCTTAAGGTTCTTAGGTGGAGGCATCTCAGTAATAGCAGAAACCTTAGCAGGATCTACCTCAATCCCTCTTCTTGAGACAATGAATCCCAATAATTTTCCTGATTACACGCCAAACACACACTTATTTGGATTCAATATAAATTTTTAGTCTCGGAGGCATTGAAAGATATGCCTCAACACTTTTGGATGTTTTTCTCTAGTCTTGTATTTTCCTAAGATATCGTCAACATAGTCTTCCATGATTTCATTCATCATGTCATGGAATATTATTGTCATTTCTCTTTGATACGGATCCTGACATTCTTGAGACCAAAAGGAATAAATTGATAGTAGAAAGTCCCCTCCCCAAGGGGTGGTAAAGGTATTTTTATGTTGATCTTCCTCTATAATCTTGATCTGGTTATAACCAAAAATCCATCCATGAGGGACAACATTTTGTAACCCGCAGTTGAATCAACAATCATGTCAATGTTTGGGTAGAGGAAAATCATCTTTAGGGCATGCCTTATTGATGTCTCTAAAATCAGTGCATACTCTGATACCAACTAGTTTCTTCTATACCAGAACTATGTTGGATATCCATTCTAAATAATCAATAGGTTTGATAAAACCTACCGCTAATAACTTCTCTAGTTCTTCTTTGACCAGAAGTGCAACACATGGGTGCATCTTCCTCAGCTTCTGTTTGATAGGTTTGGAATCTAGATACACAAAAGGTTATGCACAACTAAGGTTGGGTCCAAACCTAGCATATTTGCATAAGACCATGCAAATATGTTTGTAAATTCTTATAGTAGTATGAAAAATGTTATTTTCACCTATGCTGAGAGTGAATCTCCCAACTTTACCATTCTTGGATTATCTTTTGACCCAATATTGATGTTTATGGTCTCCTCTACCAACATTTTGGATGCATCCTCCATGCACATGGGATCAGGAGGGAGATTAAGGTCTTCTTCCAAGGGTGTCTCAATGATATTTTCACCCTGGGTGTGGTCACTTTTTATGTCCTTTAATTTTTCCATTTTTTTTTCCGCAAGCACCTTAAAGAGGTTTTCACTATGCATTTTGGACTTTCATTTTTGTCGAGGATTTTTGGAAGAAATTTTTCCCTCACTTTCATTTATGTTTTTTTGACCACACATTTCATCCTCCTCTCCAAAATATGCACACATCTAAATTGATGTAAAAACCCTTTTTTACTACCGATTGGGATAGTATCTTGATACCCATAAACGTTTTTATTACCTCATAATTTTCAAAGAGATCAATTAGTGCATGAAGTTGTTGGTCCTAATAAATGAGAGTGGGATATACAAGGTTTAGTTGGGATTCGATTGGGAATTGGACTAGGAATTGGAGTCAGATTCGGATTGGGAAAGGGTATAGACTACAGAATCCATAAAAAGTATCGTGGAGGAAAGATCCTCATATATGATACAGCAGGAATCTATGTCACTATCTGAAAGAGACAAGCTATCCTCATATTCCGAAGAGGTAGCATTAATTTCCAAGGGTTGAGAACCATGAGGCCTAATGCAAGTACCATTTTTATCTTATTTATAAAGGGGAATTAGGACATGCTCCAATATTCCTTGTTTATTTATGCCACATCCTTTTCTATGATAGTCTATGACATACATCACTTTGTGAGATTTGGTATATTCTGGAGCTTGGTAACATGAGACTTTTTTATCTTCTGGGATCCATTTTGTAGGTGAATCCAACATTTTCTCATCTGATAAGAGGTTGTGAGGAACAAATTTCTCAAAAGGACTATCACAACTATCTTGGGAGCTCTTGAATTGGAAACTTGGCCTACCACATGTTTTGGGTGATAGTGAAAGGTTAGAGACTAAAAGGGCCTGTTGGAGGTTATACTCTTCAATTGGGCCATTTGATAGGAATTTCATCTCCTAGGCAGCAAAGAACGGGAGAAACATATACAGATGGCCCTTTATCATTAGCACTCAAAATGTTTAGATCAATGTAATCTTTCAGAGCTTTATTATATAATGGCACAACAATGTAAGTAGAAGGAAATTCATACGCCACGCGATAAAAACTATGAAAGATTCTATAATTCTCAAATGGTTCCAGATCTCCTAAGATAGTGATCATTTGTCCTCCATGATATAATTTAATGCACTGATGGAAAGTGGATGGTACAACCTACATGGAATGGATCCATGGGAGGCCTAGGAGCATGTTATAGGGAATATCCATATAGAGCACATGGAACTTTGTGTCGTTATATGTTGGCCCTAGTTCCATAGGCAATACTCTTGTCCCACCCGATTCTTGTTCTGCATTATCATAGGTTGTGATTATGACAACATGAAAATCCAAGTCTGCCTCTGTCCATCCCAACTATTTGACTAGCTTCAAGGTGCAAATATTTAAACCAAATCCTTTGTCCATGAGAACTCTCTATATCTTTCTACGAGTGAAAAATACCTCTATGTACAAAGTCAAGTTATGCGTGTGATTATTAAGTGGAATTTCACTTTGGTCAAAGGAAATACATTCATTATGAGAAAGGTTCATAACCACCGCTTGGAGGTGCAAAGGTTCAGTATTCATTGACATTCTTGACCCCCGAAGTGTTTTGTAAAGAATGTCTTTATGAATGTTTGATATCTTGAGAAGATCCAAGATCAAAATCTTAGCTATGGTCTTCTCAAGTTGATCTAATAGATCATATTGACCTTCCTGAGGGGTAGGTAAAGGAGGTTCTGGAATCACTAGATGAGTGCATCATGTCGCCATAGCATAATCATTTCCAATGATTCTGATGGTTTTTACATGCTCATCAAACAAATGAACACAACCTATGAGTGAATCAATGGATTATCATATTGATTATACACGTAGTTTTTAGCTTTTTATTCATTGGAAGACCGAACTCTATCTGGATGTTTTATTCCTTACCTATGATATTTACGGAAGGGTTGTTTAAATATTCCCATTTTTTCATTATGTCTGTGTCCCAATTTAAATTAGTCTACTTCAATATTTCCATCATCAATGAGGTCTTGGATGAAGTGTCTCACTTTTAAACATCTCTCTAGTTTGTGTCCTTGACACGATGAAAATCACAATAGTCATGATCTTTATACCATCCTAGTTTGGGTAAATCGTCACTAAAGGGTACTTCGTTTGCTGGATACTAAACCATGTTCGCTACGTTTAGCTATATCATAATTAATGAGTTTGTAAGGGGGTTAACACTCATCATTTGATTGGGTTTTGAATAGGTCCTTTGGTAAGTTTTAGAAGAGGACCACTTTGAATTGTCTGAACTCGTTTAGAGTCGGTGATGTTATCTCCTATAACATTTTTATTTTTGTTAAAGAATTTAGGCTTGTCCATAGGTTTTGATTCATGTCTGTCTTTTGAAAATGGTTTTAGTGTTCCCTTTTCTATCAAAGATCTTTCAATTTGGCTCCCTTTTTTATAACTTCTTGAAGTTAGTTAATTCTATTATTTTTTGACTAAGGGTTTTTATTTGACATTGTATAGTGACTTCTTCATTTTCAGGGTCCTCTTGGTTGTCATTAAGAGGAGGAGGTAACTCTTTATGTTCATGTTCTATCCTAAAGGGGTGGCAATCAAGAACCTATAGTTTTTTTATACTTCACTCTCATTGTTATCATTTTGGACACCTGAAGTAGAAGTGTGTCCTCCCTCAAAGATGTCATCCATGTTAATGAGGGAGGTCTTTGTGGTTCTTCCTCTTCCTCGTTGATATTGTAAATAGGTGTTTCTCATTCTTGCAACATTTTTGCACCTAACTCTAAGACTCGTGCAAGCACTCTGTCTCTATTAAGATATAGGAGGTCATCAAAGTGAGTGATATCAAATTTTTCATTATCTTGAGGTGAATCATTCTCATCTCTGCTATGATCAATCAATTCATCTGTGTCTTTTTATGCGAGAGAAGAGGGGACCTAAATTGTGACCTATAAAAGGATTTGTCTCTTGCTTCTTAGATGCCATTCTCATGATAAGTGGCATCAAGAGGTTTTCTAACTAAATCCAAACCTAAGTAAGTCTTGTGTTAATTTTTCAATGTTTCAAAGTATGTCAACAATGGTTTAATGAATCAAGGAATCAATAGATTGTCCTAGAAAACAATTTTTCAAGATAGGTAATCACAAGGAACAATCACACAAGTTTTGGTAAACCAATTAATCATCAAATAACTAATCCCTATGTGTTTCAATCATAGTTTGACGTGAAATTATCAACAAAATGTCAATACTTATGTCAAGTTCAAGAAAAAAAGGCGTAAGTATTGAAAAAGGGTTGAAGTGAATCCCATCAAAGGATACGATAAACCGTTTAGATGTAAACAAGGCCTAAATCCCAAAAAGTGGATGTTACAAGTGCAAGCAATGTAGTAATACCACCTAGGTATGTTAACCAAGATTTTTGGGTAAGCGAGATATTAGTATTGAAATAGTATTGGTATGACACATACAATTTAATCAATACTTTTCAAGGTTGAGGTAATATTTGAAAAGAAAGGAATTCCAAAGTATACTAAGGAATTGTTAAGAACGCATAGCGTAATGTTACAATCAAGACACTTAGGTCAAGTTTATGAAGAACTAGACAAAAGTACCTAATTTTTTTCAAGGTGATACATGCAACCTAAACTTTCAAAGGAAATCAATGAATAACCGAGCCTAACTATGATGAAAATATTGACTTGGGTATCAACATCAAATGGCTATCAAGATATGAGGATGTAACGACACACTTTCAATGTTTATCATCCAAATCTCAATAAAGGACAAATGTAAAAAGGTGCAAAAATTGTGGACACAATCGAGTAATAGCACATGTATGTTGTTCCTCTTTTGATCCAAGATATCAACAAGAGAGCAAAGGAGTAGATCAAGTGGGGTTGAAAAATACTTGGCTTCACTTCGACAAAGTTTCACCTTGCCTTAGGGTGAGTGAAAAACTAAGGAAAAGTAATGCTTCACAAATTTTGTGATGAATGATGCTTAGTTCAAACTTTGATGGACTCTCCCCTTATTTGATAAACAAGGTTTTGACACCAAAAAAATCTTACTTCGCAAAGGATATATGAAACATGATTGGTTTTGAGACGGTCAAGTTGGCTCCAAGGAAAAATGGCTTCCTATTTGTTTCTTTGACCTAGTTATCACAAATTACCTTTGCGAGCATGGTTTTCCAAGGAATTCACACTAACTAAGCCTTGTAGTATCTCAACTTTACTTTAACCCCTTCTATATAATGAAAAATGAATGCATTCAATTATATTTTCATTATAGTCACATGAAGATAATTTTGATGCTAAAATCTCACAAGTGTATACTAGACAAGTAGGTGTGCGGAGCACTTCCCATTTCATCCACAAGGTTCCCTCTTGCATGGACTACTTTGGGGTTCCTAGGAGAATCCCTTTTGTTATATTAAGGCTTATGCTAAAGGTAATTTCTCCTAGTTCAAAGTAGACGAGATGTAGATATTAACTGGAACCTGCATATGCAATGTTTTGAATCTAATTTTTTTCTTATCTTTGAACTTAATGTGGTTTGGTTGTACACCGTTTGGCAACCTGCATCAAATTGTATTAGTATTTTGTTTAGATCTTGATTCTTTGAAAAGCGTATTTAGGTCCTACATGCAAATTTTAGTAGTTTTCCAAATGATCAAAATATCATAAAAAGGATAAAATGTTGTTTTGGATTATCAAAATCATTCTAAGACACAAGAGAAGAGCATACGCAATGAGGAATCCTACTAGTTAGTAAATGGAAAACTTATAGCTCAAATTCACAAGTGATTCACTTTAACCATATTGACGTTCATTCCTTTAACAAAAAGTTTAATGAAATTTCTTGAAAGCATGAAAAAGGTATAGAATCATTTTTGATTCCCCATATCGCCTAGAAGGTGTGAGGGAAGAGCATACATGATCCTATGCTCACAAATGAAAATACAAACAATTTAACACAAAGCATGATCAAATACACCCTATAAATTAGTATTTATCCTCAAGAAAATACTTGTAAGGTGTTAGAAAATAAATGAAACAAACTTTTACAATTTTTAAACAAGATTCAAATTTACAGTGCAATGCATGCGTGCCTCCTAGAGCATATGCATGTCCCTAACAGCGTATGAGCACCTCAAACAACACATGCATGAATCTATAAAAGAACAACAAACCCAATGTATGTGCGGACGAGAGAAACCTATGTGCGCCCATTCAAGTGTATATGCAGGTCTAGTAACAAGTGCGTGTGTTTATCAAATAAAGAGAAAAAGAAAGGTATATCAAGTGCATGCGCACCCGAGAGAAGCACATACATGCCCTTACAACATATGTACGGACTATTAAAATGTGACATAGGGTGAAAACACAAGGTATGAAAAGTGCAAAGATAGAGAAAGCACATGCACATAGATTCAATCGTATGTGTGGGTATGGATAAATCTAACAAAGACAATAGAGAAAATATGTAATCCCGAGGGTTTATGCATGCCCTTTACAACACATGTGCCTAAGTTATAATGTATGCGCTCCCTAGAAAACACTGTATGTGTACCTAGAAATGATGTCAAAATACGTAAATATGACCTCAACAATCTCAAAAAGGTTAAAACTTTGATCCCTTAGCCCAAATTTAGCAACAACCCATCTAAATTAAACCCCTAAGCAATACTCAACACATGAAAATTTAGTAAAATACCGTAATGAATTCAAAATATTTCATATGTGCATAATCAAGTGTTAGCAAAAATGAGATAAGATCAACAAAGTTCAAGATCAACTTTTATGGACCATGGAATAAAGGTCCCATCGGGCATGTCATATATGCTCATATAGAAATATTCCATACTAATTAACAAATCTAAAACCTAGTAGCTTCTAAGAAATCGATCAAACCCTATAGAATCATCAAGATAAGAGCTTATGAGAAACTAGTTTTTCAATACATACACAATCTTAAATTAAATGATAAGCTATTTCTCACTCTCTAGATTGCTAATCTAATAAAATGAACCTATTTAGATCACTTCTAGCAATCAAAAGGGAGTGGTTTCCTCAATATTTGAAGATGGGATCTCACCAAAACATGGCTACAAGGCCATTTTGGATCTTCCCATTCTCTTCAATTTGAGAGAATGGATGCAAGATGGAGAATTTATTTCCTTCAATGGAATGGCTCAAGATCAAAATTCCTATAGTTTATCCTAGGGAAAATAAGGTGTAAGAAGAAAGGTAAGGGGGAGGGTTCTATTTATAACCCTTTGGTTTGAGATAGCTTTGCATCCTATTGTATGTGGGATAATAGCAAAGCAAGATTAGAGATGGATAAACATACTTTAGAAGAGTTTAATTTATCATTAGTGACTCATGGGAGTTAAGGGGGTTTCTTAACTAATCAAAGGTGATTAATTTATAAAGAGGGTAATATTATAGAAGCTTTGGCAGAAATTCAATATGATTATAGAGATTTTAGGAGAGGAAATGGGTCAATAAATGGTAATTTATTGATTTAGGCTAACGATTGTAATTAATTAAGAATAATTAATTGACCTAGGTAGAAGTGGACATTAATTAACACAACTTTGTTAATCAACATCCGAGAAATAAAAGGGTTAATTAATTAGCAAAATGTAATTAATTGATTGTGATAACAGAGAAATGGAGCATTTTATACGAAATTTCACAATTTGCAGGAAAAGGGATAATTAGTGCAATTTGGGTATTAAAATTACTAGACCAAATATTGGGTGTCTACACTAAAAAATTAATAAAGTAAAATATAGAATGGGGAGTCGATCGACCCGATAGTCACCCGACTGAGTGAACTTACAACCGAGTGGTGCACTACATCTTAGATGTCATGCAGTTCTTATGCTTGTGTGATAGAATTGTGCCCTAGGAAGCCCTTGTGCAAGTGCACTTGAGAGTCAACAATCCCTAGATGTACCAATGTAAATATATGTGTGGATGGAAAAATGAAATTCCCCTTCCTATGAAGTGTATACAAAAATGCAGTCCCTTGTCCCTTGAATGAATTCTAGATGGATGCCTTTGGATGCAACCTTAGGTGATGATAATATATTCTTAGAGCTTGGTCCTTTATTATGATCACATAGATTTGTATTTATATGATTTTCTTTGTTGAATTTCCTAATTGACAATTGGAAGGCCAACCCATAATAAAACAAGATTCTCAAAAGATAAAAGAAGCCAAAAAAGAGAGAGTAAGATAGAAAGAGGTTGGGGCACCCAGAGTGGATGAGGGTTCCTAGGCACTAGCATTTTGGCTGGGTGCTAGTGTCTGAAGCCATAAAAGATAAGAAAGTGAAGTATTTACTGCGTTTTAGGGTGTGTAATACTAGAAAGAAGACTAAAAACAAAGCAAAGAGGGCAAAGATAGTTGTCAATTACTATTTTTATGGCTTAGGCATCATATGATTGTTTAGGTGTATTCATGCTCCATGACCCTATTTATGACATTTATTCCACCTAACCTAACTCATAGACCCCTAACAAAATATATACAAATTCAAATATTTGAATTTTGGTTTTGGAGGGAAATTCCAACTACCACTTATTTTAAAGCAAGAAGATCCAAATAGACTTGAACCACTAGAACACCCAAAAAGTAATTTAACAAATACAACACCTATCAAATCCAAAATTGTGCTTATTCACATGAAATGATGCTCCTATATGTATTCTATGATGGTTGTGGAGAAGAATGAGTTGATATTATATTGAAGGAAAAACAAAAATTTATACATAGCCAAAACAATTTGGACAATTCACCTTTGGAATGGAACCGCCACATAGGAGGATGCCACGAAGGCATAACTACATAGTTATTCGATTATACACTATATTAAATATGCTAACATTCCCCCTTAATACATTATTTTTACAAATGTACCCCCAAAATAGTTCAAATTTCACCTTGCTAAGAGACTTGATGAGTATATCTGTAATTTGAGAATTTGTTGGGCGATCTTAGAGTGGATGTGGTGATTCAATACTTGTTCTCAAATGTAGTGACATTTGACCTCAATGTGCTTTGTTATTTCATGGAAAATTATATTTTCACAAGATTCAACACACCTTGATTGTCACAATGAATGATGGGTGTATTTTCTTCAGAATTATCATATCTTCCAAAATGCGATGTAACCGCAGATCACTCCGTACATAGCTCCTTATGTAGCGTGATGCTCTGCCTTAGTGGATGAGAGAGAAAAAAAAGTTTGATTCTTACTAATCCATGATATTGGTTTGGATACAAGATGAAAAATATTAAATGTAGTTGATTTTATGTCATCAACAGATCCAACATAGTCCAAATCTATATATCCCCGCAATAAGAACTTAGAGTTCTTCTGATACTCTAGACCATAGTAAACTATACCTCAAGGACATATCTCAACACATGCTTCACTACTACCAAATGAAATTTCTTTGGCTCCTGCATGAATATGGAAAGATAGCTCAAAACAAATAAAAGGTCTAGTCGATACATGTCAAGTAAATGATACTCCCAACTAGTCTATAGAGGTGCAACCATTTTCCCATTAGAGTGGACATAGGTTTACAATCAGACATATCATAATATTCCAAGAGTTTTTTGGTTATTTCATCTGGGGGATAAAAATATGATGATTCTTCTACCATATCTCCCAGCTAAGGAAATAATGAAGTACCCCAAATATGTCACGTCGAAGGATTTCTTCAAATCATTCTTAACATCTTCGATGAGATTGTATAAGCTCCCTATGATCACAACATAATCCACATAAAAACTAAAATTAAAATCTTTGTACATATATTTTTGATATATAGATTTGAATCAGAGGGGCTACGATTGAATCGATGTTGTAACAAGTGATCATCTATTTTAATGTACCATGCCTTAGGTGCTTTTTTAAGTCCATAAAGAGACTTAATTAGACGACATAACTTATGAGGATGTTGCTCATCGACAAATCCATCTATTTGAGCCATGTATACTTCATGTTTGAGATCACCATTCAAGAA
Organism: Taxus wallichiana var. yunnanensis; assembly: GCA_018340775.1. NCBI lineage: Eukaryota > Viridiplantae > Streptophyta > Pinopsida > Cupressales > Taxaceae > Taxus > Taxus wallichiana. The sequence continues at coordinate 553,178,836 of CM031234.1, forward strand.
AGAACTTTTTATATATATATTTGCTGAAGTTTTAATCCTTTTTGTCTTTGGAAGTGCACGAGATCAATCTGATGGTTTTTATATTTGCAACCGGTGTAAAGGTATCCTCAAAGTTAATTATTTTTTATTTGTACATTTTGATAGATCCATATTCCTTGTATTTTGTTTTGAAAATCCACTTGTAGCCAATGGACTTCTTACCTATAGTAAAATCATCAAGTCCACATGTTCAATTATGAATCAAGGAGTCATATTCTGCGTATATGTGGCTTTCTTCCATTATGTTTGACTAAATAACTCATGAAGTGAATTAGGTTTTGTGTAATTAACCATTAAACTCATGAGTGTGATATTTACCTCATTTCTCACATGTCTTCTCATTCTAACTCTTAATGAAGTATCTGGAAGAGAGTTTAGGTGGGAGTCTCTCATGGTGCTTTGGACCCACTTCGAACGTTGATGTTACTATTGATGTGAAGAATTATTTTCCAAATTACCAAGATCAACAAACAATTATCCTTGTAACTCATCTTTCTTCTATGAAGAATCCTCATGCTCATCATTTGACTATGAGAGAAATCTATGAGAGGAGGTTGGTACTGAATCTTATTTCTATGGAAATGAGTCAAATGATGACTCATCACAAACCACATATCTACTCTCATATATATTTTTTAACTCAGATTCATAATATGATATGCCTTTGAGGTAGTATTATACCCCAAAAATATGCACTGGAGTGTCTTTGCATCAATATTATTCCTCTTCTTATCTGGGACATGCATATATGTTGTACAACCAAATACTCTCAAATGAGAAATCAAAGGCTTATGATTACTCCATACCTCTTCCAGTCTATTTTCTTGCAAGATATTTGTAGGTTCCTAGTTCAAAAGATATACAACCTGTCTCGCACATCTTCTACCCAAAATCTATTCTCTAACTCCATGAGTGGAAATCATGCAACAATCCATCTACATGAAAGTATGATTGTGACATTCTATAATTCCATTATTTTGAATATAGGGGTATTCAAATGTTGTGTTTTTTTGTGCTTCTTCAAGAATGATAAGCATTTATTTGATGTGAATTCTCCCCTTGTTTTGAGAAGAGGAAAATAAGGGGCTTCTGGTATGTGAAATCATTACAAATATATTGTGACATTATTAATAAATTGTAATATTATTAATAATGAGTTAATACAACTCATATTAATAATATAGTTAATATTTTTGTGTGAGTGAAGTTTTGAATAAACAACTCACGTAGCTATTTTGGTGTGTAAGATAATAAAGGGATGTGAGAGATATCCTAGGGATAAGTTTGAGAGATTCATGGAGAGAGATATGAGGGATTGAAGATGAGTGTTGACTCCACCATTGTAGGAGATAAAACACTATATATGTAACCTCTATCAATATCAATAATCATCCCGAATGAATTCAAATTTCTATATTCTTGTTATTCGGTGTTGTTTATTATAGTTCATTTTTTATCAGTGGTATCAGAGCAAGTTACCTATGCAGAAAATATATTTGTTATTTGCGTGCTCCTTTGTGAGTCATCCATGAGTGGCTCAACATTTTCTTTGTGATGTACTCCACATATATGTGTACGTGGATTGATTCACATTACAAGTATTCACTTGACTATATAAAATAAGGCAAATGGTATTCATATTTATCTATATTTGTTTGGTTGCATCTAAAAGTAGATCTCAGTTACTATATCAGCCAAGTTTGATGATATTGGTTTTGTATAGTTCCAAGAATCAACCTATGAATTAGATATTGCATTGGATTGAATTGTCTCGCGTCAGTGTTCAAATCGATGAATTGTAGAAATTTTTGCAGTGCATTTCATTCAAAGGAGTCATGTCAACAATTACTATCATGAGATTTTTTTAAGGTGTCTGGATATGCAGACACATCACAGTGAAGTTGGATCAGACACATCCCCTACCCATGCAATTCATTCTTCGTTATATCAAAACACAATATCAGTCTTTTGTGAGCTATCACACACCATATCTATTCGGTATATCAACAATATGAGAATTTGGTTTTGAATAGAACAACTATGATGGATTTTTCATAAACATGATCTCTCCAAACGCATACGCCTCTCATGTGTGCATCATTGAAGATTGAATTATCAAATTTGAAACAAACTCAAGCGCCTCTTGACGTGCTCACATCTCATCGATTTGATGGATCTAATTTTGGCACCAATAACCCGTAGTACGTGTCATATAATGGTATTACTTGGGTATTTTTAAAGATATAGTTGTCTCCATATTAGTAGTTTAGTTTTGTTTATTATCTTCACTTAGAAAGTATTTTAAGCTTCAAAGTTCATTTGATATTTTATGTC
>CM031234.1:553181308-553275247 GCA_018340775.1 Taxus wallichiana var. yunnanensis
GATGCGCTAGGATGACACGTGGCTCCTTCCATGAGATTTTGATACTTAGCCTATTCAGCCGCTACTTTTCTTGAACCTTGGACACGTGGAAGCCTCACACTTATTTGAGTGCCCACTTTGGGCCGCACCTTTGAATGTGCACTGTTGAGACACTTGGTGCCTTCCGTTGGTTCTTTATAGTTAACCGATTTGGGCCTGATTTCTATTTGACTACTATTGAACCCTTGCCATGTGGAGGGCTGGTGCTAGTTTGAGTTTCAACCTTGGGTTCTCTCTTTTGGAATTTCACCGAGTGGCATGTGGAAGCCTTAAATTTGTTTGGAATTTTTAACACCACTCTGTTCCTTTTAGGCACTGGACACATGGAAGCTCCGCCCTTGTTTGGGAATAAATTTTTGGGTTTAACCTTTGGAAAAGTGTCGATGAAGCACGTGGAAGCTTTCACTGATTATTCCATACTTATTCAATTTTATCTCGTTTTGAATCATTTGTAAAGCCCGAAATACTTTGAGCCTTTATTCATTCTTCTCCTTTGAGCCTCTGGTTTCTTTGACACCGTTTTCTCTTCCCCATCCTTGCTACTCCATTATAGAGACCTCCTGCAACCTATTTGTTAGATTTGAAATGTGGGCTCATATCATGGAACCGTCCCTTGGATTTCTTCCTGCACAGGGTCATGTTTGATCAATTTTGCCGAGGGTGAAATTGAGATAACAAACCCCTAATCCTGACTACTCCATAGAATTACCAAAGGATGCCATGTCCTTTTAAGGCCACTTTGTGTAAGGATTTCATTTTGTTGTGTCTAAAGTGTTGTAGATAGGCTACCTTAGTAGAAACCCCGAATGATTCCCCCTCTTTGGGGGCACATGGGATGACCACAGAAGTATAATGCGGCCCTAAAAGAGGACCAACCGCACTCTAACCTTATAAACAACTCATCCATGTCGGGGAAAGGGAAAGCACTTCGTAGATGCCAAGGCACACACAAAAGGGAATGGCTATCGAATAGAAGTATTAGTCTAAACACATGCATGCAGATAAGTGTAAAATATCTAGATAATGGAAAAACTACTAAGAAGATAATTGTAAACATGCGAGAAAAGAAGTAGACTACACAAAGTGGGTTTCAAACATGGGAAATCATTCATGATTTCGCAAGACACGCAAAGGCCATCATGGCTGAAAACAATATTCAAGTGTGCACACAAGCAAAGGGAAAAACCCACATACTATAGAAAATAAAGCATACATGGAGAAATACAAGTAGTCATGGGAACATGTAGTACTACAAAAATGTTCTGCACATGGAACACACATTAGTATGTTAGAGTAAAAACCAATATTTCAAATCATGTAGAAGGAGTAAAAGGTTAACACCTATATGAGACAAATGTTGATTCCGACAAATGACTCAAGTATAGTAAGGGTAGAAGGCATGCATACATGCAGTGTTTAGATTCATGTATCTGTGATCACACTAGGAAAAGGTGTGAACGTGCATGTGTGTATGATAATGACATATAGGAAAGCAAGCTAACATGTGTAATAAAGTGAATATGAAAAACACTAGTAAGCAAAAGTAAATTTTACCAAGACAATGCAGTATGTTGTGGATGGATGGAATGAAATGCAAGATGTAATGATAGGGGCCATGTGCCCCTTGAGTGTATGGAAGTGTATGTAGTGAGGGTAATTTTTCCCCCTCAGTAGTCAAGAATGAACCATAAACAAGAGTGTCTTGTGGGGAAATGGTTAAGGAGTGTAGGTTGTGTCTAGCGTGTTATGATGAGTGTGTATGTGTAGTGGGGATGAAATGTGACACATGGATGAAATTTGCGTGGACCCTATAGTGAAAGCATATGCCACAACATTTTTGAATAAATGAGTGATGATTTATCCCTAAGCGTATATCACTATAGAAGATGAGAGGATGGTGATAAGATGTATAGAAATATGTGTGTAGACCCTATAACCTAAGCGTATACCACGACTTGGTTGAATAGAGGAGTGATGATTTATCCCTAAGCGTATATCACTACATGATGGTGGAAGAAGGTGATGATCTAGCCTATAGCATATGTCACTACGTGTTGAACAAGGTGAGGGTGGTGATTTATCCTAAAGCATATACCACTACGTGATGAGTAGGAGGAATGGTGATGTAATAGAATGATGTAGGATAGGATAGTAGAATAAGTGATGATACGATGTAGGATGATAATGTAAATTAGATGAAGGGAGTGGTGATTTAACCTAAGGTGTATACCACTACGTGATAATTGAAGGTGTGAGGATGTAATGGAATAGTTTGGGATTGAGAAGAGTATAGGATGATATGATAGGAGATGATAGAATGTAATAGAATGATGTAGAATTGATGGAAGGAGTGGTGATTTAACCTAAGGTGTATACCACTATGTGATGATGGGTGTGGGTGACGATATAGCCTAGAGCATTGGTCACTAGTCCGAGGAATGTGGTATGAAGATATGTTGCATGTAGGTAAGGTCCATTTGATTGGTAAACCCTCGGAAGTTAAGTATGGACCAAGGAACTAGAGTATGTCATAGGGTGGTAAGAACAACACGTAGAACAATGTAGTGTAGAGGACCAAGGTAGGTGAAGGTGTGGTGTAGGCAATGTAATGTAGAGTGTGTAGTGGGTATGGGATGTAATGTAATAAATGTGTAGGTAGAAATAGAATGTGTAATGATGATAGATAAAACTAGACCCAAGTATAAGGAAATCTAGTGTAGGATATAGAAGAGATAAGATGTATGAATGTAATGATAGCAATGTATAGAAATGGTGGGTGGAACGATGATAGATGGAACTAGACCCATGTGTAATGGAATCTAGTGTAGTGTGTAGGATAGGTAGGGTGTATGAATGCAATGTGGGTGGGGAAGGTGTAATGCAATAATTTTGTAGATAAGAATAGAATGCATAATGATGATAGATAAAACTAGACCCAAGTATAAGGAAATATAGTGTAGCATGTAGAATGTATAGGATGTATGGATGACATAGAAGACTAGACTCATATATGTTGATGACTAGTGTAGCATGGATGAGATAGATGAGTAGAAATGAAAAGTAGACGAGTTATGTATAGGATGATGTAGGATATATATGTATAGGTCTGGTAGTGCAGTGTGTGGGGTTTAGTGTAATAATGATCCCTCAATAGTCCAGTGTGAACCGAAGCACTAGGGTGCGTCATCGGGTAATGAGGGTGCTATGACACATGAGATAGGGTGCCTATGGAAAGGATGAAGATGTAGAGAAAATATGTAATGTAAGGCTATGAAAGTATGAGAGGATAAATATGGTGGATGGGATGTAATGCACTATGCCCCCAAGTGATAATGTGAAAAAGGGGACTATGAAATGCCATCAAGAAAATCATCATTGTCTTGATCGAAACTAATAGGAGTGGTGTTGGATACTTGGTAAGTGATAGAATGAGGCAGATCATATAAGGATGAATTACAATGAATGAGGTAGGAGGAATTGCTACATATTCTTCATCCGTAAAAGCAACTGGTGGGAATCCATGAGCACACCAATGTGAAATGTTAGGTACATATGTAGGAGAATAATCGTTAGCAATGGAGATAGTACCGAAAGGCATGGGGAAGGAGAGTGAAGAATGAAGTGGGTCGAGTGTACCACCAATATAATCAATCCAAGAGCATCCAAGCATAAATGGAAACCCATGGGGAGTGCATGTAACAAATATTGTTAAGTGAAAAACCCGTAACCCATAAGCAATTCTGTAATATGGAAATAACCATAATAAAGATGGGGTGAATGGGGAGGTGGAAATATGTCATTAAGTGTCATGCCAAACCTGGGTAAGCAATCACATGTATAGATAGTATCAAAACTAGCAAGGTCAAGAGGAATGTGTTCCCAAAATGTCCTATTGATATATAAAGTACAGGTGAAGGGTGGTCATGAGGTGACTTCTGGGGGAGAGGTAGATGACACTACATTGAAACTGTTAACAAAGCCCTTATATAGGACCATGGAATTAGTGGATGGAGGATTTTTGAAGTGGTACTCTCTTGGGCCATCGGCGATAAATGTTTCTTTAAAATAAGAATTGTTAACACCGATAGGAGTAAAATTAGTTTTTTGTAACGTTTCATCAATGAGTTTGACAACATAAAATTCATCATCATACTTGGAAACGTCAATGTTTGCATCATCTATCTGAGTAGTTATATCGAGGACGTTCAAAGGTGGTGAAGAAGTAGGGGGTGGTGATGATGGAGTGCTAGAAGGGACAAGGAAATTGGTCCAAATAATAGCCAAAGTGTGAGTAGATATAGTAGGATAAGTAATGGTAGGAATAGTAGAGGTGGGAACATTGGATTGGCCGACATCATATTGATCAAGGTTAACATAAGGAATAGGTTGAGGTGGTGGGATCGACATAGAAGTTACATAGTCAATACAAAAATATTTCTAGGGTTCCAAGTCAGTGATAATAGTACATTCATAACCATCATGAAGGAATTTGACACATTGATGTACGGTGGAGGGTACAACTTGCATGGCATGGATCCAAGGCCTACCTAAGAGGATATTGAATTGAAAAGAAGCATTGAGGACATAGAATTCAATAAGAACAGTTTTGGGTATAACTTGAATATGAAGGGAGATTGTGCCTAAGCATGTACGAGTGGAGGAATCATAACCACAGATGAGAGTGGAGTTACGAGAGATGAGACTATCATTAATGCCTAATTTTTGTAAGAGGGAATGAGCACATAGACTAATGGCAGACCCATTTTTAATAAGGACATGATTAATACATATAGTACTAATGACAATGGTAATGAGCAAGGGTGCACAAGGGTTATTATGAGTGGCGGTGATATGTCCTTGTCTATAAAGAAGATCAAATGTGGTAAAATAAAAAGAGATTGAATGACATGGGAAAAGGTTTCAGAGAGTGATCATGTTCAACATGAATGAAATGAAGAGCAGCCTCAAGTGTAGATTGATAGTCGATGCATTACGTAGTAAATTGTAAAGGGATATCTTAGTTGGTTTATTGTTAAGCTATTCGATAATATCATAGTGTTCGGGAGAGCAGTTGGTGGAGTGAAAGATATGACTAGTGGTGGTATGGAAACAAGCAAACCAGCTGGTGGAGTGATACAAGTGCGACGAGTAGTGATGAAGTTGATCAATGAGTCTAGCGGGGGTGAGAAAGTGAGGTGGATGCTTGAGTGTAGACACACATGAAGTCGATTGCGGTAGTAGTTATATTGGTGACCTTGGTAGGTGTATAGGTGGGGTACGAAGATTGGGCCATGACCTGATAAGGGGAGGACATGGTAGGAGAAAAGGGGGTGAGGACAAAACCCTAGAAGGTGGTGGAAAGAATGATCAGGTTCACCAAAATGATTAACAAAAATAAGTCCCTAAACCGAAAGGGAGGATTCAGGGATCTAGTGTTAACAATTATCACTTTTTTTTCCATGACAAAATTGATTAGCCACGACCTCACACAGAAGAAACTAGAGAAATCACGTTCAAATCCTACAAATAGGTTTCATAGGGACTCTACAATGGAGTGGTCAGTCTGTAAAAGATTTAATGGCCCCATGCAAGAAGAAATTCAAGAAACAACTTTTGTCAAGAGAACTTGTGCTTCAAATTTAGCAAACAGATTGCAGGCAGCTCTAAAAATGAAAAGAAGGGTCGGGGAAGGATAATATAGTGTCAAATATACCAGAGGATCAAAGGAAAAGAAACAAGAAGGCTCGAAGTTGTCAAGATCTGAAATGACTCAGAACGATCCTTAAAAATGACTAAGTATGGAGGATATAGCGCTAAGTTTCCAAACGACGCACCTCCAAAGATTGAATCCAAAGGGGAAAACTCAAACAAGTGCAAGAACCCCTCATGTCTCGTGCCCAAAGAGGACCGTGAGTCAACAACTAAAAGTCAAAAGGTAGACAGGGTGGGCCCAAAATTGACTAAGTATAGAAAGTTTACGGATGGCTCCACGTGTTGCATCAGTGTAATTTCAAGGTGCGGCCCAAAAGGTGATTCTCAAAGGAGTGCCCTCTCACCACATATTCAAGGCCCAGGAAAAGTAGGAACTGTCATTGAAAATTCCGAGAGTCTGCAGAAGCTTCCACGTGTAAACCCGATGCTCCTTCAAAGGAAAAATCTTGAGCGGGTTTCTAAATGAGCATGGACCTTGCACGTGTCCTAGGCCCAAAGAAAGGGATAGGGTCAGGGTTGAATAGTCAAGCAAGAGATAGGCCAGTGGAGGATTTCAAGTGTTAGCACAACGCTATTTCAAAAGTAAGAGTTTGGTGAGGTTCCCAAACAAGCAACAAACCTCCACGTGTCCCTAGTCAGATGTATCGCCCCACCAAGTAAAAGGACTTAGCCAAAACATGAGGAAACCGAACAAGTCGAGGAAGATGCTACGTGTAATCCTAACACAAATTTAAAAGTAAGATCAAAAATTAGTCACTAGACATACGCCATCCCCCCACGTGTCCAATTTCCAAGACCTATTTTGACAACTGGTTGCTGCCATTTTTGTACGGACCCGATTCAAATTTCAAATGGGCATATCTTTTGACTCGGTGTTCGAAATTTGACAAATTTGGCACCATTGGAAAGATATCAACCTCATCTACACCATGGAGATCTAAAACTTTGATTTTAGAGAATATAAGTGGGTTAAAATGGAGAAAATTCTTTTGCCATTAATATAAGATCTATTTGCCCCAACAACTAGATCGGATTTGATCTAATCCGCCATTCCACCTCCTTCGAGGTGTTGAACAAGTAACCGATACGATACACGATATATTTGGGGCAGATTTGTAGGATGCATTAATGATAGTGGTTGAGCTTCGAATTATTTTTCCTGCTTCTCTCTCCTTCTTCCCTCTTTTTTGAATCTATAAACGAAGGGACGAGACTCATTATAACAGGTTGGACGTTTATGTTTTGTGACCTCCCTTCTTCTTTTGTTCACAGAAGGATTTGTGGAGCTTTTCTAACCTCTCCTTTGGGTTGTAATGCAATTTTTGCTTCTTGGCCACTGCAATATACTGTATCAACTCCTAAGCAATAATATATATGTCTGTGGATGTTTCTCGACCCTCTCATGTATTCGTTATTGTCTCTCTGATCTCTTATTGCAATTTGGTCATCTGATGCATAGTGTTTGTATTGCATTTCGTGGTTTGTGTTAAACTGCAAAATGAGGGTCTAACATTCCTTTGGTGCATCACCTCATTAGCTTAGTTTATTTTCTTACATCTCCTCGACCCTGTCTCCTTGGTAAAATAGAGTAGATTTAGAATAGACCCTCTGCAATATATTTATATGCACCTTAACAGAGGAATATGAACCAGCCTTAATCCAGAGAGCTCTCTCAACTTGCAAGGTAACACACTTAGAGAGATGCTCCATGTTTTGCAATCACACTGAGAGTCTCAACCCATCTAGTTGCAGGCATTCAAGGGTGTTGTGATTCTGCACTAACAGTTTTGGCACACCCGATGGGACAAGAATTCTTCATTATTTATTATAGCAAGATTTATGTGCACCTTTTGGAAGTTCTATCTTTCATGAAGCTTTGAAACTACACATATGGAGACTCCAAAAGGGAGAGAGTCCACTAGCTTCAGTAGCCCAAGCTTTCCAAGTTCATGAGAAGAATACAAACAAGGTCAAGAATCATAGAAGAGGGATTGTTTTTCTATCTGCACTTGTCTCTAGACAAAAAGAGAAGGGGGTGAAGAGCCTAGAGGTCTTCACCTTCACCAAACAGAGCCTTACCAACACCTCCTCCTAGTAGGTTATTATTTCAATCAAGGGTTCTCATGCCAATTATGATGTCATAGCCAAATCCTTATGTCAATTTCACTAGCAACATCCCACTTGCCCTTAATGGACAAAATCTAGTTCCAGTGGCAGCTTTAAAGAGCATCCCATATTTCACTGGAGAGAATTATACTTCTCCTGGTGACCATGTTCAAGACATTGCAAATGTCTCGTGTGATCCATGAGATCACTTTGAGATGGACATTACAGTCAAGTTGCTAGCCTCTTTACTCAAGGGTAAAGATTCAAAATGGTTCGGTAGTCTAACATCAGGCTCTATTCATAATTGGGACCATCTATGCAGAGCTCTTCATAACCAATTTGGAGAAAAAGGAGATAACGTGTCCTTTTTGGAGCAACTAACAACAATCAAGAGGGATCCTAACAAGAAGTTGACAGATTTCAAAATACATGGGACAAGATTCCGGTGGTTGTAAATCCCACAGATGAAGGCAACTTCTTATACTTTCTTAGAGCTCTAAATTCTGATATTGCTTTAATGATTCAGTCAATGGGAGGCATAACTTTACCTGTAGATTATAATATTTCCATAAGAGCTGAAAATTATTTAATTCAAGCCAGAAAAATTGTTCCTAGGCCACCCATGCATTTATATTCAGAATTAGGAAACCCAAGCACTAGCTAGACACCCACATTAGCTCCTATGCCTACTCCTAGGAATCAAAGTTTAGCTGAATCCTCCAACTCATCCTCTAGTACCTTAAAAGAGCTTCAAGAAGTTATGAAACAACTACAAAACCTAGGGAATGAGTTAGTAACTATCAAGAGGTAATAATCTCATAGTTTTAGGCCATACAAGCCTCAAACTTAGTATCACGCTAGACTCCTATATCAGCAAAATAGGCCACCAGCTCAAGCTGCAAATCAAAACTAAAGCCAAGGACAACCTCAAGCTATTAGGCCTTTCCGGTCATATGATTCAAACATAGCTTTAACATCAAGGGCCTTGGTCCTAACACAAAACAATATGGCCCAAGAATATGATTGGTTTTTCCCATGTAATTAGCCTTATAACCAATCAATGTGCTTTAATGGTGCACTAAATCAGGCCCCGATGATGCAAACCATTGGTGTGTCATAAGAACCTAGCCAAGAATAAAATTAGCAACAAGGAGCTCAACAAGAGGCATCTCCAAAAGAAACTATGCTTGTCAATTGGCAAGTGAAGACTTCTATAGGATGAATCAAACACCTTCCCAAAGTGTAGTCACAATACATGGTCAAGAAAAGTAATATTGGAGAGGGAAAATAACCAAATTCAGGTAATCCTCAACCCTCCCTTACTCCACAAGGCATTGAAACTCAGAATGCAACTCCTAGTATGCGAGAGATCATCCAAGCCACCTTCCAAACCCACTCGGACACCGGTTGTAACAACCCATGTGCAAGAAAAAATGTACCGGGAAGGGACAACGAAGGATAGCTTATTTAATATCATTGATCAAATGAAGAAGACAAATGTGAACATTTTAATGTGGGAGTCACTAGCCATTCTAGGACATAGAGATCTGTTATAGACTGATATGGCCAATTGGTCAAGCTCAAATCAGCCCCCTAACCAACAAGAGAAAGTGCTTACCAATGTAACTCGGCTGAGGGAAACTATGGAGGACAACAAGGTAAAAAATTGAAGCCCCTCCATTCCATGTTTCATTGATCATTGGGTACAAATTAGTGCATAATTGCATGATTGATTTGGGGGAAAGTAGTTCTATAATGCCAAAGAAAATAGCCGATTAGCTGGGCCTTCAATATGAAGTCATCTCCAGAAGGGTAGTGCAATTGGATGGGACAACAGTGACAACTATTGGAGTCATCAAATATTTGAGCCTCACATTGCATGCCTACACCAATGTGGCTGTATTACAAAACATATAGATTTGCCACCACATTTTGCATTATGTTTGTTGAGAGAATTCACTTCTAAGATTGGGGGCTATTTTTCTACGATTGCTCACACATGATTTTAGAACAAGGTATGGAACAAAGGCCACAATCAGTCTGATCCCATTACAAATTACCATATTGAGTCTTATGTACCCAGCCCAATCAATGCCAATTTTTATCCTTTGATCAAGAGGATCTCACAAGTACTTGTGAAGCAGATGCTAAGGTGAGGTGAATCCCATACTTGAGTCTCGATGAGTGGGAAAACAAGAGACAAGATTTTGATCCCTATAAAGAGATGGAGGATTCTGAGCTAGGAGTCTATTGTTTGCATGAAGAAAATCAGCCTCTTCCCGACATCATTAAGCCAAACCACAAAGATGACAATGAGGTATGGTAGTTATTCTTTGATGGCTTGAGAAGTAGGTAAGGAGCCAAAGGAGGAGCTATGCTTGTCTCGCCTAAAGGTATGAAATACTACTCAGCCTTCCGTTTCCAATTTTCTTGTTCAAACAACACAGCAAAGTATGAGGCTTTGGTCCATGGACTGCATTGGGAAAGGAAACGAGGAATCAAGAACTTGCAAGTGTTTGGTGACAGTGAACTAGTTGCTAATCAGGTCCGAGGAAAAAATGCTACCAAGAATGACCTGTTAAAGAGTTACAAGAACCGGGTATGGGACCTCATTGAATATTTTGAGGCATTCAACATTAACTCCATCCCAAGGAAGAAGAATGAAGCAACAAAAAAATTGGCAGTAATTGGGGCAGCATTTGATGTTGTGGAGAGTATCAAGAATGATAAGCATCAGCCCCATATCAAGTGGTTGTAAGGCCAGCTGTCCCAGAAAACAACACAAGTTGGCAAGTCTTTGAAAATGATCAACAAATTGTCAACTTTCTACAAGAGGAAGTTGAGTTCTCCTCCAGAATCAAGACAAATTGGAGCAATAGTATGGAGATCAAGTGGTACAGCTGAGGACCAACAAAATACCAAAGGGTCTTGTCACTTTGGAATCAATCTTCAACCCAAATGACCAATTCAAAAGAAAAGGAAAATATTCAGGTAAAGGGTGAAGATTCAGAACCTATTTTTATAGAAGAAGGAAAAACATTGCAGATTGGTAGGGTAAGCACTCAATAAGAAAAATTTGAATTTGTTCAACTCTATCAAGAATTCCCAGATGTATTTTCCTAGACTTATAAATATTTAAGAGGTTTCAACCCAAATCTGGCACAACACACCATCGAGTTAGATCTAGGAGCTAAGCCTTTCAAATAGAAGCAAAGGCCAATAAATCCCCACATTGAGCCTCTCATGAGAAAAGAATTGAACAAGTTAATTAAGGCCAGTATCATTTTTCCTATCAAGCATTCAAGTTGGGTTGCTAACTTGGTACATGTGAGAAATAAAAGTGGATGAATCAGGCTGTGTGTTGGATATTTGTGATCTAAATAGAGCATCACTTAAGGATCACTACCCACTTCCATTAATGGAACAAATCTTACAAGTTGTAGCTGGTTCTGAGAGGTTCTCATTGTTAGATGGGTATTCAGGCTATAACCAAATAATGGTGAAAGAAGAAGATCAATTCAAGACAACCTTCACCACCAAATGGGGTACATATGCTTATAAGAAAATTCCATTTGGACTATCAAATGTTGGAGCAACATTTCAGCGAGCTATGGATATGGCATTCAAAGGCTTGATCAACAACATAGTCCTGGTGTACCTAGATGATATCACTATCTTTTAAAAAATGTTGCAGACCATCTCTTTCACCTTAGATAGGTATTTCAAAGATGTAGAAGGTTTGGGGTGTCATTAAACCCAAAAAAGTGTGTGTTCCTAGCTCATGAAGGGAAACTGTTGGGCCACATTGTCTCTAGAGAAGGGTTAGTAATTGATCCTGAAAGAGTTGAAGCCATCCGGACACTTCCATTACCACAACATAAAAATTCTCTCCAAAGCTTCTTGGGGAGAATAAACTTTGTTCACGAGTTTATACCTGACCTTGCTACTCTTGTGAAGCCTTTAATAATGATGTTAAAGAAAACTCTTTCATTTAAATGAACAACAAAATGGAAAGAGAGTTTTGAGGCCATCAAGCTCATAATATCATAGCCTCAAACTTTGGTTAACCTGAGACTTCTCAAAATACTTCATGATATATGATTTTGGAGGGTCGACACCATCTCAACCATCTTGGTCTAGCACAATAAGGAAGGTTTAGAACAAAAATATCCTTCTTGATCGATCTTGAAGGACTACGATGTAAAATATTCTTTTATTGAAAAACAAGTCCTTGTTGTTATTAGGAGCTTAAAGAAGTTCAAACACTTGGTCTCAAATAACAAGATTCAACTGCTAGTATCTCATGTTGGTGTTAAGGATTTCCTTTTAAATAAGGATTTGAATGAGAAGAGGGAAAGTTGGATCACCGAGTAATGGAATATGACATTGAGATCAAGGTGACCAAACTGGTTAGAGGTAAGGGACTATGTGAATAGATCACCTCTAAGCATCAGGCTGAGTCAATGGGTGAAAAGGAGGTTGTCCTATTTCTACAAAATGATCAAGAACAACCAGCTAATGATGCACCTACTCCATGTTGGACCCAAGCCTTGGTGCATTACCTTCAAACAGGTTTGTGCCCTCTAGAATGGAACAAGGCAAAGAGAAGATACTTCAGACTACAAGCTATCCCATATGTGCTTGTTGGTGGTGTCTTGTTTAAGAAGGATATCAATGGTATTCTATTAAGATGCATTGAGATATGCCAAATTGAGAGAGTGTTGCATGAATTCCATGATGGAGAAGCAAGAGGTCATTTTCCCCTCAAGTAACAGCTCTCAAGATCATGAAAGCTGGTTATTATTGGCCTATAGTGTTCAGGGACTGTTATTCATGGATCAAGAAGTGTAAAAAATGTGCATTCTTCACAGGAAAGGAGAAGTTAACAACCTTGCCCCTTCATCCCATTTCAGTGGATCAGACATTCATACAATGGGTATTATACTTCATTGGGGTGATTAACCCAAATTCAAGCCAAGGCCACAAGTGGATACTCACAGCAATAAACTATTTCACCAAGTGTACTGAAGTAGTGGCACTAAAAGAAACAAATGAATCCAACATCTTGGATTTTTATGAAGGAATAGCCACCAGTTTGGAGTCCCCGCCACTATTGTATTAGATAATGCATTGGCATTCCTTTGTACAAGGATCACTGAATTGGCATTATGAATGGTGTGTATCTCATCACCTCATCAAATTATTACCCTCAAGGTAATGGCTAAGTAGAGTCCACAAATAAAAACCTATTAAGGATTATCGAAGGACTCTTGATGAAAATCGAGAGGACTAGGCATACAAAGATCAAATTAGTTCTATGGGCCGATAGGATTATACCCAAAAGATCCACAGGTAGGTCACCATACAAGCTTGTCTATGGAAAGGAGGCAATATTGCCCATATCATTGGAGTTTCCCACTTTGGAACTGATGAAATAGTTAGAACTGGCTGAATTTGAACCTATGGAAATCAAGTATGCGAGAGTGGTGGAGGTAGGGGAGGCAAGAGAGCATGCAATACAAGTCATGGAAAAGGATTAGGAATTGATAAAAAAGAGTTTTGACAAGAAGACAAGAATGAGGACATTTCGAAAGGGGAATTAGTCCTAAAGTGGGATGCAGATTGGGAAAAACCAAGAAAACACTTCAAATTTGATGCCATCTGGAGTGGCCCTTACATGATCACAGAGTGCAAGAGTAGCAATGCCTTCCAGCTGGCTAAATTGGATGGTGAAGAATTGCAGATCCTAGTGAATGGGATCCATCTCAAAAATTTCTATTGAATGGGAAGTTTCCACCCTTGTAAATATTAGCATAGGATTTTAATTTCCCTAAGTGCGTATGCACGTTGTTTTGTTGTAGTGTAGTTTTGTTTTCCTAAGTGACGTGGCATAAGTTCTTTGTTTATCTAGGTTTCATCATTACATAGTTCAATGTGCCTCCAAGTGAATGTGTTATCCCTTTCAGTATTCATGACAGAGAGACCCATAGTTGCCTATAATAGTTGTTATTTCAAAATAAAACAAATGCAAAACTAAAAATCCATCTTCGAAATAGTCCATTTAGGGACAGATGAAAGCCCCAGGTCAAAACAATTTTCTACTCTCAAAAGCCTTGTTTCAATATTTCTTATGAAAATTGAGAGTGCAAATGGTCGGGCTCATGGATCAGAGGCAGGATCAGTATCAGGCCATCATTCTTGACTCCATACCCAATGGATGCTTCAAGGCTATTGATCTCTTCATCTAGCAAGCAGATGCCCTGCGAGTCGCCAAATTGTTATCACTATTTTGTTCCCGACAAAATTGATCGGCATGACCCCACATAGAATAAACCAAAGAAATCACACTCAAATCCTACAAATAGGTTGCAGAGGGACTCTACAATGGAGTGGCGGGCCTAGGAAATATCAAATGACCTCGTGCAAGAAGAAATTCAAGAAACAACTATGTCGAGTGAACCCGTGCTTTAAATCCAAAAAATAGATTACAGGTGGGCTATAAAATGAAAAGAAGGGACGGTGAAGGAGAAGATAGTGTCAAAGAAACTAGAGGCTCAAAGAAAAAGAAACAATGAAGGCTCGAAGTCATCGGGATCTTAAATGACTCAGAACGATCCCTAAAAATGACTAAGTATAGAGGAGACAGCAGACATTGCCAAGTGTTTAAATGGCACACCTCCAAAGATTGAATCTAAAAGAGTAGAATCAAACAAGTGCTACAACCCCATGTGTCCCAAGCCCAAAGAGGACTAGATTCAACATCTAAAAGTCAAAAGGCGGATAGGGAGGCCCAAAATGGACTAAGTACGAGAAAGTCTATGGATAGCTCCTCGTGTTGCATCGGCGCAATTTCAAGGCGTAGCCTAAAATGTGATTCCCAATGAGTGCCATCTTGCCACGTATTCGGGGCAGAAAAATTAGGAATAGGTGTTGAAAATTCCAAGAGTCTATGGAAGCTTCCACGTGTCGACCCAACGCTCCTTCAAAGGAAAAATCTTGAGCGGGTTTCTAAATGAGCGCGAACCTTCCATGTGTCCTAGGTCCAAAGAAAGGGATAGGGTTGGGGTTGAATAGTCAAAGCAGAGACAGGCCAGTGGAGGGTGCCAAGTGTCAGCATAGTGCTATTTAAAAAGTAAGAGTTGGGTAAGGTTCCCAAACAAGCACCAAGCCTCCATGTGTCCCTGGTCAGATGTATGGCCCTACCAAGTAAAAAGACTTAGCCAAAACATGAGGAAACTGAGCAAGCCGTGGAAGATGCCACGTGTCGGCCCGACGAAAATTCAAAAGCAAGATCCAAAATCAGTCCCCAAACATGCGCCAACCCTCCACGTGTCTAATTTCCAAAGACCCATTTTGACAACTAGTTGCCGTCATTTCTATACGGACTCGATTCAAATTTCAAATGGGCATATCTTTTGACTCAATGCTCAAAATATGACAAATATGGCACCATTGGAAATATCTTGGCCTCGTCTACACCATGGAGATCTGAAACTTTAATTTTGAAGAAGCTAAGTGGGTGAAAAATGGAGAAACGTATTCATGCCATTAATACATGATCTATTTTCCCCAACAACCAGATCGGATTTGATCTGATCCGTCGTTCCTCCTCCTTCAAGGCGCCAAACAAGTAATTGATACAGACACGACAGATTTGGGGTGGATTTGTAGGAGGCATTGATGATAGTGGTTGAGCTTCAAACTAGTTTTCCCACTTCTCTCTCCTTCTTCCCTCTATGTTGAATCTATAAAGGAAGGGTCGAGACTCATTGTAAAAGGTTGGACGTTTCTGTTTTGCACCCTCCCTTCTTCTTTTGTTCACAGAAGGATTTGTGGAGATTTTCTAACCTCTCCTTCGGGTTATAATGCAAGTTTTTCTTCTTGGCCATTGCAATATACTATATCAACTCCTGAGCAATAATATATATGTCTATGGATGTTTCTCGACCCTCTCATGTATTTGTTATTGTCTCTCGATCTCTTATTGCAATTTGGTCATATGTGCATAGTGTTTGTATTACATTTCATGGTCTGTGTTAAACTGCAAAATGAGGGTCTAACATTCCTTTGGTGCATCACCTTGTTAGCTTAGTTTATTTTCTTGCATCTCCTCGACCTTGTCTCCTTGGTAAAATAGATTAGATTTAGAATAGACCCTCTATAATATATTTGTATGCACCTAAATAGAGGAATAGGAACCAACCTTAATCCGGAGAGCTCTCTCAACTTGCAAGGTCCCAAACTTTGAGATATGCTCCATGTTGTGCAATCACACTGAGAGACTCAACCCATCTAGTTGCAAGAATTCAGAGGTGATGTGATTCTGCACTAACATTAACCTTAATAGGACTAAAATGTAGTAAAAAAGTAAAGCTATATGCAATGAATAGTAATAAACTATGCTAAATGAAATAGAAACCCTAATGGAAAGGAAGGAGAGGGAAGATGACTTAGCTAATTACTATAGATTGTCATAGGTTGTCACATATCTGAAAATAAAATCTAGAAGTGCACATGATCACTCGTAAACCCTACAAAGAGTAGATCTAGACTATTTGAAGTGACACAGGTGTCTGGGAGTGTACTATTGTGCCTTGGGGCACCCAAGTATGGATTCTGAGCATTGTGAATTGTACAAGGACTTGGGAACTTTGTTTGGTATTATCACAACTAGGTCTAAAATCCTATCTCTATTGCACTTTGGATTTGCTAGATGAATTAGATGAAACCCTACACATGAAGAAGAAGAAGAAGAAGGGGTTAGACTAACCTCATTTGCCAAACTAGTGGACTTATCGTTGAGTGTTGCACTACATTACGGACCTTGATGTATTTCTAGTGAGTGTGTGTATGTTGTGCCCTAGGTTCTCTCATGTTAGTTGCACTTTGTGAAATAGTGAGCTATGATAGCTATAGAAGATGTAGATAGTAGAATAGAATGTATAGAATCCCTCCTCTAAGAATGTGTGTGATGTAGACTTCCTAGCTTGAATGTATGGTGCTATGTGGATGCAAGATGGTGCAATGGATGCAGCCCTAGATGGAGTGATAGTAGTGATAGGATGCAATGACCTAGGACCCTCATTATGGTCTTATAAGCTTTATATTTATAGGGCTCTCAAGTTTAATTTCGCAATTAATCTCGACAATGCCGACTAAGGAAAAGATAAAGGAGACCAACGAATAGAAGTGACCCAAAAAGGAGTGAAAGAGGTTAAACATAGAGAGGGGTACCCAAGGCAGGACAAGGGTGCCCTAATATAGGGTAGGCCACCCTGGAATTAGAGCTAGAATCTAGGGAAGTTGCAAAATGGGTGGATAGGTATTGGGAAATACACATGAAAGACAAAGTAAAACATAAAACAAAGATAGAAAAAGGGGGATAAATTGGTACTTTGTACAGTTGAGACCCTTCTAAATAGTAGTATAAGACCGGGCTAAATATTTTTAATGTGCAATATTTGTGTCTACACCTAGCGGTTCTTAGTAGATGTCACCACCTAGCGGTAAACCAAATAGTTCACACATGAGAGAGACTCATAGTGTACTCTTTTTATTGATGTATATGTACAGATGTATTTTTTTATGTATGCCTTGATATGATGGCACACTTTTGACATGATGTATATGTATTATTTTTTGTCATGCCTCTATATAAAGGAACATTGTTTTATCGATTCCCATGATGGCATATTATGTATCCTATGATTGGTACAGACACATTGTATATCAACATTGACATTTTGAAATATTTATATGTATATGATGATGGACTTTATCATGATGTTATGATTATATCACATGTTTTTGCTTTATGAGATAGTATTAGATGATATCAAATTGTGTTGCATTAGATACTTATTATTGTCCATGTTTTTTTTGATATTGGGGAGGAGGGACGAAGGTGGTCTCAATTTCCCCATTGATGATACGACATAATGATATTATCTTAGCATACATATTAGATGTTTATTTTCATGATTATGTATCTTAGTTGTTATTGGTAAGATATATACAATGTATGTGATGTTATATATGATGATGAGGTCATAAAAAAATGTACAAGTAACAAACATAAAAATACAATTATGTACAAATATAAAAATCATGAAAAACACACTAAATATAAACAAGAAAGAATGAATCTAATCTAAGAAAGAAAAGATCAGTCTAAAAATTATGTTAAGAAACACACTATACAAATGTACAAGAAAGAAAGAAAAAACTATACAAAAATGTACCAAAAACTAGAAAAAGCAAGAAATAAACAAACAAGCAGTAAGAAAAAGACTACTATGTTTTTGTGAGACATTTTTGATGTGTTTTATGTTGTATTTGGGAGTTTTGGGAGAAAATTGTTCTATTGTTTTTGTATTTTTGACTAGACGTTTTTCTAATGTTTTGGGTTTATCAACCATATTTGAATGTTTTTAAATTTTCTGAAAATTTTCCAAAGCTATGTACAAAGACTAAAGAAGCGTGGATGCCCCCAACGTTAGATGGAAATGTATAAGGGAAAAATGCCATGCATATGTGCAAGAAAGTGAATATGGGAAAATGCCCCTAGTGTTAGATGGGAATATACGGGCATGAGTTTCTTCACACATATAGACAAGAGTAATCAACTAGATCAAGGCTACAAAGGATAGGCTAAAAGGAATCTAAGATTTAGAAAAACCTAGGCCTAGATTAAAGCAAGTGTAATCCTTTAGATGCGAGATTTCTTATGAACAATGAATCTTCCCAAGGCACTTAAACCGGTTTTCAACCCAGGACTTGTCCAAAGTTCCAAAATTACATGGTTTTCACACTTAAACGACCTATTTTCTCTTTAATCTTTTCTTGATTTTTTTAAATATTTGTTTTTTTATATTTTTATGTGTTTTTGGTTGTTTTATGATATTTGCCCCATGCTTAATCATTGAAATTCTTGATATTCATTGTATTCATTGGTTTAGGGAGCTTTTCTCCATTAGGATAAGCGATCTTGTATTCTCCTAACCCATATTTCTCTATCACCACGTAAGGTCCTAACCAGTTTGGCTCAAATTTTCCTTTCTTTTATCTTTCCTTGATAGTGTTAAACTGGTTCTCTTCGAGGACAAGATCCACTACCTAAAATTGGTGAGGTATGATGCATTTATTGTAGCTCTGCAACACTCGATTCTGATATAATTTTAAATTATTGAGTGCATGCATGCATTTCTCATCTAGCATCTCCAACTTGGCTAGTCTAGCTACCGGGTAGTCTTCGTCTTTATCCATAAAGTCTCTGAGAGATATTATTAGGGAGGGAAGCTCAATTTCCAATGGTATGATGGCCTCAGTTCCAAAGGCTAATGAGTATGGTGTAGCACTAGTAGGGGTGCGGATGAAGCTTTTATAAGCCCAAAAGATGGGATGGATTTGTAAGTTCCAATTATAGCCTATTTTTCTCACCACCTTTTCCATAATATAAACAAATGTTTATTTAGTGACCTCTTCTTGTCTATTACCTTGAGGGTAATATGGGGTGGACCACTTTAGATGGATTTGGAAGTTCTAGGATAACGCTTTGACTACCTTGTTCTTGAAAGATTTACCATTGTTGGAAACAATGGCGGAGGATGCCATAACAACAAATGACATGGTTCAATATGAATTTTGAAATTTGTGCACCAAGAACATATGTTAGAGGCATAACCTCTACCCATTTAGTGAAATAATTGGTGGTGGTGATGATATGGGTATGCCATATGAGGAAGTAGGAGTGAGATTCCCAATGAGATCTAATCCCCATTTTGAAAGCAGCCACGATGTTGTGATTAGTTGTAAGGCTTGTGTTGACGCATGAATCAAGTTTCCATACTTCCGACCACGAGTTCACACTTTTGACATAGTTCCAACAATCTGATTACATAGTACACTAATAGTAACCAACTCTTAAAAATTTCTTAGCGAGCACCATTCTACTTGTGTGTTCGCCACAAATACCTTCATGTACCTCTTTGATCACTTAGATTGACTCAAATTTAGATTAAGACAACGCAATAGATTCCAATCATAGCCACGATGATAGAGGGTTCTGCTAGGAGGGTATAATGGGATATACGTCGCTTAATTTTTCTGTTCTTGAGGTGGGAAATATCCGGGGAATGGTACCATCTTGTAGGAAATTGAATATGGGTTCGTACTAAGGAGACAAAGGACCAACAACTTCACATACTAGACATGATTCGGCATATCATATGCTGGCACTCGCAAATGTTCAACAAAGAAAGAAATTTTATTTTCCTAAGGAGGAATGCAAAGAATACCTCTCGATTGTGGCCATGGCATCTGCTGATCAATGTTGTGCCCTTTGAATCTGCTTCAAAATTAACACGTACAAAAATATTCCTTTAGAGTATCGATCATCTTCTTATACGGGATGAGATTTTCAACCTTGGCATTATACTGATAATTGACTTGTTTAATAATAAATTGTGAATCACTAATGACTATTAATTATTTGATATTTCATTTGATAGAAACTTTCAACCCTGAAATGAGTGCTTTGTACTATTCTATGTTATTGGTACATGGGAAACTCAGATGAACAGCTTGTGGAATGAATTATCATGTTGGAGAGACAAGTACCACACCATCTTCTAAACCATGGTAAGTGAATGATCCATCGAAGTTCATTTTCCATATGAAAAATTCTTCAATGTATATCATGGAAACATCTAGTAGATCGAGACACAACAGTTCCATTCCTAGTAGGGGAGCTTTAGTTAGTTGATCATAAAGTTGTCGTTTAAATTATTTCCGGTTTACAAATTCAATGTCAAACTCACTTAGGAGGATGATCTAATTAGCCATCCATCCAAAGAAGTAAGCATTGGTTTAGACAAAAGGTAATTCAAAAAATCAAATTTGGAGATAAGTTCACTCTTGTTATTTAATAGGTGATGGAAAAGTTTTGGAAGGTAAAGACCATAGCTAAATAAGAATTTTTTATTTGGGGATAATTTATCTCATAAGAAATTGAAGTGAGGCTAAGATAATAGACTACTCTTTCTTTTTGGCTTAGATCATATTGGGCTAGTAGTGAACCAATAGCACATTGGGTGGTTGCAATGTATAATATCAAAGGCTTGCCTAGAGTAGGCAAAGAAGAGGATAGGAGGACTAGCCAAATATTTCTTGAGTAAATAAAAGTCATGTTCGCATTAGGGACCCAACGAAATGTAGCATATTTTTGTATCAATTGGGTGAAAGGACGATGCTTAACCACAAGTTGAGAAATGATGCGGTGAATTTCTTGAATTTTACCTTGGAAGCTGCATAGGTGCTTAAGGTTCTTCGGTGGAGGCATCTCAGTAATAGCAGAAACCTTAGAAGTATCTACCTCAATCCCTCTTCTTGAGACAATGAATCCCAATAATTTTCCTGATTACACGCCAAACACACACTTATTTGGATTCAATATAAATTTTTAGTCTCGGAGGCATTGAAAGATATGCCTCAACACTTTTGGATGTTTTTCTCTAGTCTTGTATTTTCCTAAGATATCGTCAACATAGTCTTCCATGATGTCATTCATCATGTCATGGAATATTATTGTCATTTCTCTTTGATACGGATCCTGACATTCTTGAGACCAAAAGGAATAAATTGATAGTAGAAACTCCCCTCCCCAAGGGGTGGTAAAGGTATTTTTATGTTGATCTTTCTCTATAATCCTGATCTAGTTATAACCAAAAATTCATCCATGAGGGACAACATTTTGTAACCCGCAATTGAATCAACAATCATGTCAATCTGGGTAGAGCAAAATCATCTTTAGGGCATGCCTTATTGATGTCTCTAAAATCAGTGCATACTCTGATACCAACTAGTTTCTTCTATACCGGAACTATGTTGGATATCCATTCTAAATAATCAATAGGTTTGATAAAACCTACCGCTAATAACTTCTCTAGTTCTTCTTTGACAAGAATTACAACACATGGGTGCATCTTCCTCACATTCTTTTTGATAGATTTGGAATCTAGATACACAAAAAGGTTATGCACAACTAAGGTTGGGTCCAAACCTAGCATATTTGCATAAGACCATGCAAATATGTTTGTAAATTCTTATAGTAGTATGAAAAATGTTATTTTCACCTATGCTGAGAGTGAATCTTCCAACTTTACCATTCTTGGATTATCATTTGACCCAATATTGATGTTTATGGTCTCCTCTACCAATATTTTGGATGCATCCTCCATGCACATGGGATCAGGAGGGAGATTAAGGTCTTCTTCCAAGGGTGTCTCAATGATATTTTCACCTGGGTGTGGTCACTTTTTATGTCCTTTAATTTTTCCATTTTTTTTTCCGCAAGCACCTTAAAGAGGTTTTCACTATGCATTTTGGACTTTCATTTTTGCCGAGGATTT
This sequence comes from Taxus wallichiana var. yunnanensis, assembly GCA_018340775.1. Taxonomy (NCBI): domain Eukaryota; kingdom Viridiplantae; phylum Streptophyta; class Pinopsida; order Cupressales; family Taxaceae; genus Taxus; species Taxus wallichiana. Next base: position 553,203,574 of record CM031234.1, read on the forward strand.
TTGGAAGTAATTTTTCCCTCACTTTCATTTATGTTTTTTTGACCACACATTTCAGCCTCCTCTCCAAAATATGCACACACATCTAAATTGATGTAAAAACCCTTTTTTTTTACTACCGATTGGGATAGTATCTTGATACCCATAAACGTTTTTATTACCTCATAATTTTCAAAGAGATCAATTAGTGCATGAAGTTTTTGGTACTAATAAATGAGAGTGGGATATACAAGGTTTAGTTGGGATTCAGATTGGGAATTGGACTAGGAATTGGAGTCAGATTCGGATTGGGAAAGGGTATAGACTACAGAATCCATAAAAAGTATCGTGGAGGAAAGATCCTCATATATGATACAGCAGGAATCTATGTCACTATCTGAAAGAGACAAGCTATCCTCATATTCCGAAGAGGTAGCATTAATTTCCAAGGGTTGAGAACCATGAGGCCTAATGCAAGTACCATTTTTATCTTATTTATAAAGGGGAATTAGGACATGCTCCAATATTCCTTGTTTATTTATGCCACATCCTTTTCTATGATAGTCTATGACATACATCACTTTGTGAGATTTGGTATATTCTGGAGCTTGGTAACATGAAACTTTTTTATCTTCTGGGATCCATTTTGTAGGTGAATCCAACATTTTCTCATCTGATAAGAGGTTGTGAGGAACAAATTTCTCAAAAGGACTATCACAACTATCTTGAGAGCTCTTGAATTGGAAACTTGGCCTACCACATGTTTTGGGTGATAGTGAAAGGTTAGAGACTAAAAGGGATTGTTTGAGGTTATACTCTTCAATTGGTCCATTTGATAGGAATTTCATCTCCTAGCGCAAGAACGGGAGAAACATATACGAGATGGCCCTTTATCATTAGCACTCAAAATGTTTAGATCAATGTAATCTTTCAGAGCTTTATTATATAATGGCACAACAATGTAAGTAGAAGGAAATTCATACGCCACGCGATAAAAACTATGAAAGATTCTATAATTCTCAAATGGTTCCAGATCTCCTAAGATAGTGATCATTTGTCCTCCATGATATAATTTAATGCAATGATGGAAAGTGGATGGTACAACCTACATGGAATGGATCCATGGGAGGCCTAGGAGCATGTTATAGGGAATATCCATATAGAGCACATGGAACTTTGTGTCGTTATATGTTGGCCCTAGTTCCATAGGCAATACTCTTGTCCCACCCGATTCTTGTTACGCATTATCATAGGTTGTGATTATGACAACATGAAAATCCAAGTCTGCCTCTGTCCATCCCAACTATTTGACTAGCTTCAAGGTGCAAATATTTAAACCAAATCCTTTGTCCATGAGAACTCTCTATATCTTTCTACGAGTGAAAAATACCTCTATGTACAAAGTCAAGTTATGCGTGTGATTATTAATTGTAATTTCACTCTAGTCAAAGGAAATACAATCATTATGAGAAAGGTTCATAACCACGGCTTGGAGGTTCAAAGGTTCAGTATTCATTGACATTCTTGACCCCTGAAGTGTTTTGTAAAGAATGTCTTTATGAATGTTTGATATCTTGAGAAGGTCCAAGATCAAAATTTAGCTATTGTCTTCTCAAATTGATCTAATAGATCACATTTACCTTCCTGAGGAGTAGGTAAATGAGGTTCTGGAATCACTAGATGAGTGCATCATGTCACCATAGCATAATCATTACCAATGATTCTGATGGTTTTTACATGCTCATCAAACAAATGAACACAACCTATGAGTGAATCGAATGGATTATCATATTGATTATACACGTAGTTTTTAGCTTTTTATTCATTGGAAGACTGAACTCTATCTGGATGTTTTATTCCTTACCTATGATATTTACGGAAGGGTTGTTTAAATATTCCCATTTTTTCATTATGTCTGTGTCCCAATTTAAATTAGTCTACTTCAATATTTCCATCATCAATGAGGTCTTGGATGAAGTGTCTCACTTTTAAACCTCTCTCTAGTTTGTGTCCCTTGACACGATGAAAATCACAATAGTCATGATCTTAATACCATCCTAGTTTGGGTAAATCGTCACTAAAGGGTACTGTTGCTGGATACTAAACCATGTTCGCTACGTTTAGCTATATCATAATTAATGAGTTTGTAAGGGGGTTAACACTCATCATTTGATTGGGTTTTGAATAGGTCCTTTAGTAAGTTTTAGAAGAGGACCACTTTGAATTGTCTCGAACTCGGTTAGAGTCGGTGATGTTATCTCCTCTAACATTTTTATTTTTGTTAAAGAATTTAGGCTTGTCCATAGATTTGTATTCATATATGTCTTTTGAAAATGGTTTTAGTGTTCCCTTTTCTATCAAAGATCTTTCAATTTGGCTCCCTTTTTTTTATAACTTCTTCAAGTTAGTTAATTCTATTATTTTTTGACTAAGGGTTTTTATTTGACATTGTATAGTGACTTCTTCATTTTCAGGGTCCTCTTGGTTGTCATTAAGAGGAGGAGGTAACTCTTTATGTTCATGTTCTATCCTAAAGGGGTGGCAATCAAGAACCTATAGTTTTTTTATACTTCACTCTCATTGTTATCATTTTGGACACCTGAAGTAGAAGTGTGTCCTCCCTCAAAGATGTCATCCATGTTAATGAGGGAGGTCTTTGTGGTTCTTCCTCTTCCTCGTTGATATTGTAAATAGGTGTTTCTCATTCTTGCAACATTTTTGCACCTAACTCTAAGACTCGTGCAAGCACTCTGTCTCTATTAAGATATAGGAGGTCATCAAAGTGAGTGATATCAAATTTTTCATTATCTTGAGGTGAATCATTCTCATCTCTCGCTATGATCAATCAATTCATCTCGTGTCTTTTTATGGAGAAGAGGGGACCTAAATTGTGACCTATAAAAGGATTTGTCTCTTGCTTCTTAGAGGCCATTCTCATGATAAGTGGCATCAAGAGGTTTTCTAACTAAATCCAAACCTAAGTGAGTCTTGTGTTAATTTTTCAATGTTTCAAAGTATGTAAACAATGGTTTAATGAATCAAGGAATCAATAGATTTTCCTAGAAAATAATTTTTCAAGATTGATAATCACAAGGAACAATTACACAAGTTTTGGTAAACCAATTAATCATCAAATAACTAATCCCTATGTGTTTCAATCATAGTTTGACGTGAAATTATCAACAAAATGTCAATACTTATGTCAAGTTCAAGAAAAAAAGGCGTAAGTATTGAAAAAGGGTTGAAGTGAATCCCATCAAAGGATACGATAAACCGTTTAGATGTAAACAAGGCCTAAATCCCAAAAAGTGGATGTTACAAGTGCAAGCAATGTAGTAATACCACCTAGGTATGTTAACCAAGATTTTTGGGTAAGCGAGATATTAGTATTGAAATAGTATTGGTATGACACATACAATTTAATCAATACTTTTCAAGGTTGAGGTAATATTTGAAAAGAAAGGAATTCCAAAGTATACTAAGGAATTGTTAAGAACGCATAGCGTAATGTTACAATCAAGACACTTAGGTCAAGTTTATGAAGAACTAGACAAAAGTACCTAATTTTTTTCAAGGTGATACATGCAACCTAAACTTTCAAAGGAAATCAATGAATAACCGAGCCTAACTATGATGAAAATATTGACTTGGGTATCAACATCAAATGGCTATCAAGATATGAGGATGTAACGACACACTTTCAATGTTTATCATCCAGTCTCAATAAAGGACAAATGTAAAAAGGTGCAAAAATTGTGGACACAATCGAGTAATAGCACATGTATGTTGTTCCTCTTTTGATCCAAGATATCAACAAGAGAGCAAAGGAGTAGATCAAGTGGGGTTGAAAAATACTTGGCCTCACTTCGACAAAGTTTCACCTTGCCTTAGGGTGAGTGAAAAACTAAGGAAAAGTAATGCTTCACAAATTTTGTGATGAATGATGCTTAGTTCAAACTTTGATGGACTCTCCCCTTATTTGACAAACAAGGTTTTGACACCAAAAAATTCTTACTTCGCAAAGGATATATGAAACATGATTGGTTTTGAGACGGTCAAGTTGGCTCCAAGGAAAAATGGCTTCCTATTTGTTTCTTTGACCTAGTTATCACAAATTACCTTTGCGAGCATGGTTTTCCAAGGAATTCACACTAACTAAGCCTTGTAGTATCTCAACTTTACTTTAACCCCTTCTATATAATGAAAAATGAATGCATTCAATTATATTTTCATTATAGTCACATGAAGATAATTTTGATGTTAAAATCTCATGAAGTGTATACTAGACAAGTAGGTGTGCGGAGCACTTCCCATTTCATCCACAAGGTTCCATCTTGCATGGACTACTTTGGGGTTCCTAGGAGAATCCCTTTGGTTATATTAAGGCTTATGCTAAAGGTAATTTCTCCTAGTTCAAAGTAGACGAGATGTAGATATTAACTCTGGAACCCGCATATGCAATGTTTTGAATCTAATTTTTTTCTTATCTTTGAACTTAATGTGGTTTGGTTGTACACCGTTTGGAAACCTGCATTAAATTGTATTAGTATTTTGTTTAGATCTTGATTCTTTGACAAGCGTATTTAGGTCCCATATGGAAATTTTAGTAGTTTCCCAAATGATCAAAATATCATAAAAAGGATAAGATGTTGTTTTGGATTATCAAAATCATTCTAAGACACAAGAGAAGAGCATACGCAATGAGGAATCCTACTAGTTAGTAAATGGAAAACTTATAGCTCAAATTCACAAGTGATTCACTTTAACCATATTGACGTTCATTCCTTTAACAAAAAGTTTAATGAAATATCTTGAAAGCATGAAAAAGGTATAGAATCATTTTTGATTCCCCATATCGCCTAGAAGGTGTGAGGGAAGAGCATACATGATCCTATGCTCACAAATGAAAATACAAACAATTTAACACAAAGCATGATCAAATACACCCTATAAATTAGTATTTATCCTCAAGAAAATACTGTAAGGTGTTAGAAAATAAATGAAACAAACTTTTACAATTTTTAAACAAGATTCAAATTTACAGTGCAATGCATGCGTGCCTCCTAGAGCATATGCATGTCCCTAACAGCGTATGAGCACCTCAAACAACACATGCATGAATCTATAAAAGAACAACAAACCCAATGTATGTGCGGACGAGAGAAACCTATGTGCGCCCATTCAAGTGTATATGCGAGGTCTAGTAACAAGTGCGTGTGTTTATCAAATAAAGAGAAAAAGAAAGGTATATCAAGTGCATGCGCACCCGAGAGAAGCACATACATGCCCTTACAACATATGTACGGACTATTAAAATGTGACATAGGGTGAAAACACAGTATGAAAAGTGCAAAGATAGAGAAGCACATGCACATAGATTCAATCGTATGTGTGGGTATGGATAAATCTAACAAAGACAATAGAGAAAATATGTAATCCCGAGGGTTTATGCATGCCCTTTACAACACATGTGCCTAAGTTATAATGTATGCGCTCCCTAGAAAACACCCGTATGTGTACCTAGAGATGATGTCAAAATACGTAAATATGACCTCAACAATCTCAAAAAGGTTAAAACTTTGATCCCTTAGCCCAAATTTAGCAACAACCCATCTAAATTAAACCCCTAAGAAATACTCAACACATGAAAATTTAGTAAAATACCGTAATGAATTCAAAATATTTCATATGTGCATAATCAAGTGTTAGCAAAAATGAGATAAGATCAACAAAGTTCAAGATCAACTTTTATGGACCATGGAATAAAGGTCCCATCGGGCATGTCATATATGCTCATATAGAAATATTCCATACTAATTAACAAATCTAAAACCTAGTAGCTTCTAAGAAATCGATCAAACCCTATAGAATCATCAAGATAAGAGCTTATGAGAAACTAGTTTTTCAATACATACACAATCTTAAATTAAATGATAAGCTATTTCTCACTCTCTAGATTGCTAATCTAATAAAATGAACCTATTTAGATCACTTCTAGCAATCAAAAGGGAGTGGTTTCCTCAATATTTGAAGATGGGATCTCACCAAAACATGGCTACCAGGCCATTTTGGATCTTCCCATTCTCTTCAATTTGAGAGAATGGATGCAAGATGGAGAAGTTATTTCCTTCAATGGAATGGCTCAAGATCAAAATGCCTATAGTTTATCCTAGGGAAAATAAGGTGTAAGAAGAAAGGTAAGGGGGAGGGTTCTATTTATAACCCTTTGGTTTGAGAGAGCTTTGCATCCTATTGTATGTGGGATAATAGCAAAGCAAGATTAGAGATGGATAAACATACTTTAGAAGAGTTTAATTTATCATTAGTGACTCATGGGAGTTAAGGGGGTTTCTTAATTAATCAAAGGTGATTAATTTATAAAGAGGGTAATATTATAGAAGCTTTGGCAGAAATTCAATATGATTATAGAGATTTTAGGAGAGGAAATGGTTCAATAAATGGTAATTTATTGATTTAGGCTAGCGGTCGTAATTAATTAAGAATAATTAATTGACCTAGGTAGAAGTGGACATTAATTAACAAAAGGTTGTTAATCAACATCCTGAGAAATAAGAGGGTTAATTAATTAGCAAAATGTAATTAATTGATTGTGATAACAGAGAAATGGAGCATTTTATACGAAATTTCGTCAATTTGCAGAAAAGGGATAATTAGTGCAATTTGGGTATTAAAATTACTAGACCAAATATTGGGTGTCTACACTAAAAAATTAATAAAGTAAAATATAGAATGGGGAGTCGATGACCCCGATAGTCACCCGACCGAGTGAACTTACAACCGAGTGGTGCACTACATCTTAGATGTCATGCGGTTCTTATGCTTGTGTGATAGAATTGTGCCCTAGGAAGCCCTTGTGCAAGTGCACTTGAGAGTCAACAATCCCTAGATGTACCAATGTAAATATATGTGTGGATGGAAAAATGAAATTCCCCTTCCTATGAAGTGTATACAAAAATGCAGTCCCTTGTCCCTTGAATGAATTCTAGATGGATGCCTTTGGATGCAACCTTAGGTGATGATAATATATTCTTAGAGCTTGGTCCTTTATTATGATCACATAGATTTGTATTTATATGATTTTCTTTGTTGAATTTCCTAATTGACAATTGGAAGGCCAACCCATAATAAAACAAGATTCTCAAAAGATAAAAGAAGCCAAAAAGAGAGAGTAAGATAGAAAGAGGTTGGGGCACCCAGAGTGGATGAGGGTTCCTAGGCACTAGCATTTTGGCTGGGTGCTAGTGTCTGAAGCCATAAAAGATAAGAAAGTGAAGTATTTACTGCGTTTTAGGGTGTGTAATACTAGAAAGAAGACTAAAAACAAAGCAAAGAGGGCAAAGATAGTTGTCAATTACTATTTTTCTGGCTTAGGCATCATATGATTGTTTAGGTGTATTCATGCTCCATGACCCTATTTATGACATTTATTCCACCTAACCTAACTCATAGACCCCTAACAAAATATATACAAATTCAAATATTTGAATTTTGGTTTTGGAGGGAAATTCTAACTACCACTTATTTTAAAGCAAGAAGATCCAAATAGACTTGAACCACTAGAACACCCAAAAAGTAATTTAACAAATACAACACCTATCAAATCCAAAATTGTGCTTATTCACATGAAATGATGCTCCTATATGTATTCTATGATGGTTGTGGAGAAGAATGAGTTGATATTATATTGAAGGAAAAACAAAAATTTATACATAGCCAAAACAATTTGGACAATTCACTGGAATGGAACCGCCACATAGGAGGATGCCACGAAGGCATAACTACATAGTTATTCGATTATACACTATATTAAATATGCTAACATTCCCCCTTAATACATTATTTTTACAAATGTACCCCCAAAATAGTTCAAATTTCACCTTGCTAAGAGACTTGATGAGTATATCGTAATTTGAGAATTTGTTGGGCGATCTTAGAGCCGGATGTGGTGATTCAATACTTGTTCTCAAATGTAGTGACATTTGACCTCAATGTGCTTTGTTATTTCATGGAAAATTATATTTTTCACAAGATTCAACACACCTTGATTGTCACAATGAATAATGGGTGTATTTTCTTCAGAATTATCATATCTTCCAAAATGCGATGTAACCGATCACTCCGTACATAGCTCCTTATGTAGCGTGATGCTCTGCCTTAGTGGATGAGAGAGAAAAAAAGTTTGATTCTTACTAATCCATGATATTGGTTTGGATACAAGATGAAAAATATTACATGTAGTTGATTTCATGTCATCAACAGATCCAACATAGTCCAAGTCTATATATCCCTGCAATAAGAACTGAGAGTTCTTCTGATACTCTAGACCATAGTAAACTATACCTCAAGGACATATCTCAACACATGCTTCACTACTACCAAATGAAATTTCTTTGGCTCCTGCATGAATATGGAAAGATAGCTCAAAACAAATAAAAGGTCTAGTCGATACATGTCAAGTAAATGATACTCCCAACTAGTCTATAGAGGTGCAAACATTTTCCCATTAGAGTGGACATAGGTTTACAATCAGACATATCATAATATTCCAAGAGTTTTTTGGGTTATTTCATCTGGGGGATAAAAATATGATGATTCTTCTACCATATCTCCCAGCTAAGGAAATAATGAAGTACCCCAAATATGTCACGTCGAAGGATTTCTTCAAATCATTCTTAACATCTTCGATGAGATTGTATAAGCTCCCTATGATCACAACATAATCCACATAAAAACTAAAATTAAAATCTTTGTACATATATTTTTGATATATAGATTTGAATCGAGAGGGGCTACGATTGAATCGATGTTGTAACAAGTGATCACCTATTTTAATGTACCATGCCTTAGGTGCTTTTTTAAGTCCATAAAGAGACTTAATTAGAGGACATAACTTATGAGGATGTTGCTCATCGACAAATCCATCTATTTGAGCCATGTATACTTCATGTTTGAGATCACCATTCAAGAAAGAACTTTTTATATATATATTTGCTGAAGTTTTAATCCTTTTTGTCTTTGGAAGTGCACGATCAATCTGATGGTTTTTATATTTGCAACCGGTGTAAAGGTATCCTCAAAGTTAATTATTTTTTATTTGTACATTTTGATAGATCCATATTCCTTGTATTTTGTTTTGAAAATCCACTTGTAGCCAATGGACTTCTTACCTATAGTAAAATCATCAAGTCCACATGTTCAATTATGAATCAAGGAGTCATATTCTGCATATGTGGCTTTCTTCCATTATGTTTGACTAAATAACTCATGAAGTGAATTAGGTTTTGTGTAATTAACCATTAAACTCATGAGTGTGATATTTACCTCATTTCTCACATGTCTTCTCATTCTAACTCTTAATGAAGTATCTGGAAGAGAGTTTAGGTGGGAATCTCTCATGGTGCTTTGGACCCACTTCGAACGTTGATGTTACTATTGATGTGAAGAATTATTTTCCAAATTACCAAGATCAACAAACAATTATCCTTGTAACTCATCTTTCTTCTATGAAGAATCCTCATGCTCATCATTTGACTATGAGAGAAATCTATGAGAGGAGGTTGGTACTGAATCTTATTTCTATGGAAATGAGTCAAATGATGACTCATCACAAACCACATATCTACTCTCATATATATTTTTTAAGCTCAGATTCATAATATGATATGCCTTTGAAGTAGTATTATACCCCAAAAATATGCACTTTGGAGTGTCTTTGCATCAATATTATTCCTCTTCTTATCTGGGACATGCATATATGTTGTACAACCAAATACTCTCAAATGAGAAATCAAAGGCTTATGATTACTCCATACCTCTTCCAGTGTATTTTCTTGCAAGATATTTGTAGGTTCCTAGTTCAAAAGATATACAACTGTCTGCACATCTTCTACCCAAAATCTATTCTCTAACTCCGCAGTGGAAATCATGCAACAATCCATCTACATGAAAGTATGATTGTGACATTCTATAATTCCATTATTTTGAATATAGGGGTATTCAAATGTTGTGTTTTTTTGTGCTTCTTCAAGAATGATAAGCATTTATTTGATGTGAATTCTCCCCTTGTTTTGAGAAGAGGAAAATAAGGGGCTTCTGGTATGTGAAATCATACAAATATATTGTGACATTATTAATAAATTGTAATATTATTAATAATGAGTTAATACAACTCATATTAATAATATAGTTAATATTTTTGTGTGAGTGAAGTTGTTGAATAAACAACTCACGTAGCTATTTTGGTGTGTAAGATAATAAAGGGATGTGAGAGATATCCTAGGGATAACTTTGAGAGATTCATGGAGAGAGACATGAGGGATTGAAGATGAGTGTTGACTCCACCATTGTAGGAGATAAAATACTATATATGTAACCTCTATCAATATCAATAATCATCCCGAATGAATTCAAATTTCTATATTCTTGTTATTCGGTGTTGTTTATTATAGTTCATTTTTTATCAGTGGTATCAGAGCAAGTTACCTATGCAGAAAATATATTTGTTATTTGCGTGCTCCTTTGTGAGTCATCCATGAGTGGCTCAGCATTTTCTTTGTGATGTACTCCTGCATATATGTGTACGTGGATCGATTCACATTACAAGTATTCACTTGACTATAAAAATAAGGCAAATGGTATTCATATTTATCTATATTTGTTTGGTTGCATCTAAAAGTAGATCTCAGTTACTATATCAGCCAAGTTTGATGATATTGGTTTTGCATAGTTCCGAGAATCAACCTATGAATTAGATCTTGCATTGGATTGAATTGTCTCGTCAGTGTTCAAATCGATGAATTGTAGAAATTTTTGCAGTGCATTTCATTCAAAGGAGTCATGTCAACAATTACTATCATGAGATTTTGTTAAGGTGTCTGGATATGCAGACACATCACAGTGAAGTTGGATCAGACACATCCCCTACCCATGCAATTCATTCTTCGTTATATCAAAACACAATATCAGTCTTTTGTGAGCTATCATACACCATATCTCTTCGGTATATCAACAATATGAGAATTTGGTTTTGAATAGAACAACTATGATGGATTTTTCATAAACATGATCTCTCCAAACGCATACGCCTCTCATGTGTGCATCATTGAAGATTGAATTATCAAATTTGAAACAAACTCAAGCGCCTCTTGACGTGCTCACATCTCATCGATTTGATGGATCTAATTTTGGCACCAATAACCCAAATACGTGTCATATAATGGTATTACTTGGGTATTTTTAAAGATATAGTTGTCTCCGTATTAGTAGTTTAGTTTTGTTTATTATCTTCACTTAGAAAGTATTTTAAGCTTCAAAGTTCATTTGGTAGTTTAGGTCTTTCAATAGTAATAAACATTTGTCTTGTTCAAGGTTTTGTAGTTTATATAGTCTTCTTTTTCAATAACTCGGTGGTTATGTATGTGTTACCGAATAATACATAGATTTTTAGTATTATTTCATTTCGAATCTCATTGTCGTACTATTCAAGTTGTAAAAATTTGTCTGTATCATTGTGTCAAAATAGTGTCTATAGTTAAAAGGATAAAAAAATTGAGTCATTGTTCATGTCATCGAAGTTGTAGTAGTCTAGTCAAAAGTGTCAGAAAATAAGTTTTAAATGTCAAAAAGAGTAAAATATTGTAAAAATAATAAAAATTGCCTCACGAACGCATTTTCGGTGTTACCCAACGTCCAATTTTTAGGAGAATAAGATGAAAAATATTACAGTTCTAATGATATTTTTGATGACTTCAAAGAAGGAAAATATGCATCGGGACCTGCGAGGGCACCGCCCCTGACTGTCATCACCAATCTGCACTATGATAATTCTCCACAAGGAGCTCCTCGTCTATGATTATTTACTAATGCACAAATTTTAGTTTGGTGGATGTAATCTGGAAACACAACAACAAACATAACAAAGAATACCATAAACTATGATACGGAGGAATGATGAAAAATCTGAAATATAAGTGTAAATTATAATATCAACATGAAATTGTTACAATCTCACCCATTAGGTACTTCAAGTGCTACTAACTTCACTTGCCTTCCAACAATAACTATGGGAGAAACTTCACAATTACACCTCTTAACGGATTCTTTAACACGCCTTCTAAATGATGGCTTCCTATACACACTTAATCATACAATATTTCTTACTACTTCCTTCTATGCTAAATGAGGGGGTGGCCTCTTTATTTATAGAACTTTTGGGCTTATCCACCTTATCTCTAAGATAGGATAAAAAATCTACTCTAACGAATCATATTCCATACCTTAACTCTTATCTTGAAATGTAAGCTTATCTTTTATGATAAGATAAACCTTATTATTTCACATGGGTTCCACATTTTTAGACTTTTTACAAATAAAATACGCAAAATATTTATGAACTCACTCTTTGTCCTTATTACCAATATAATATTTCTAATTCCTAATCATGTAGACCCTACTTCTCTACTTACCCTAACTTTGACATTTTAACATTACCGAACCACTTATGACAAATATTTACTTTTTACCACAACATTCCTATTGTACTTTGACTATTACCATACTATACATTATTGGTGGCATCGTACCGGTAGCGTCGTTATCTTCTATCAGATGCTACTACTAATTATACTTAACAACATCCTATTCCTAATACATACATTAATGAAATAGAAATTACAGAGGAAAATTTTAGTGTTGACATCTTCCCCCTTCCTAGCTTCTACTCCGTCCTCGGAGTAGACTATTTTGGTGCTTGGAAAATATTTAACTTGTCGTGGTTGACCCATTTCATAATGGGAGTGCCATCCAATTCCTCCAGTCGATATGTACCTTTTTCATGCACAATTGCTATTTTGTAGGGCCCCATCCATTTGGGAAGAAATTTTCTTTGCCTTCTTTTTGTATCTAGAATCATATACTAGAACCAAGTTATTCATATGAAATGGAAACCAACGGATCTTTTGATCAAAGTATTCCTTCTGCTTCATTTTCTTCTTATAGCTTGTATCCTTCACTATTTCCCTCATTTCCTCTAGTAAATGAAGATGCACCAACCTTTCTTTTACTGAATCACTTTCATCCATCCTTTCATTTTTGATAACTCTCATAGTGCGAATATCAAACTCAATAGGAAGAACTAGATCAATACCATAAGCCAACCTGAAATGGGGAGTATCATGTTGCTGACTGTGATGTTGCCCTATATGCCCACAATGCTACATGAATCCTTTTATCCCACTTATATACTTGCAAGGCTACATATTTTGCTAGAATTTGACATAACACAAAATTTGTTTGTTTCACTTGTCTATTTGTGCTTGGCTTGTATGTTGTTTCCTTCCTATGCTTAATAGAAAACTTGTTGATTAGGGATTCTACTAACTCATTAATGACGTGGTTTCCTTGATCTCATTACAATTTCTAATGGACAACCAAATCTGGTGATAATGCGTTCATATATGAACCTTGCCACTTCATCCATGGAAGTTGTTTTCTATGGCATAGCTTCAACCCATTTGGTTAAATAATCTGTGGTATCTACAATATACTTATTTTGACATGGGGTAGTTGGAAGTGGACCTAAAATATCTATTCCCCACTTTTCAAAGGGACCAAGTGGAAGAATAGGGCATAATGCAGCTGATGAAGTCTTACGGTTACCATGTGTTTGACAAATATCACATGTCTTACAATAATTATAACAATCTCTAAAAAGAGTGGGCCAATGATAACTCGCATCCAATATTCATCTTGCTTTAAGTTGTCCAGAGAAGTGTCCTCCACATATACTATTGTGGAATTGTTTTATTAGATCCTTCCCTTGATCACGTCCAACTGCCCTCTTGTACTATCCATCGTGTCCTATTCGAAATAATACTCCATGCGAGAATAGAATATGGACGATGGCTTGAGTAATATTCCTCTTAGTCTTTGCATTGGCGCCATCGGAAACTTGAATTCATTTAGATAATTCCAAATATCTATGTATTCACTAGGGATTATGTCAAGGGATAAAAATGCTACATCTGAAAAATCATCATCATCACAAGATGAACCTAAACCATCATAGGCTTGAGAGAGTGCATCTGCATTGGCATGCTTCTTTCTGCCTATCTATAATATTGAATTCAAATTCTTGTACAAAAATTATCCATCTTCCTATCCTCCTTGATGGGTTAGTATTATTTATAATATATTTTAGACCACTGATGATCTCTTATAACTATAAATTTTTTCCCTAGCAAGTAATTTCTAAACTTCTTTACAACAAAAATGATAGTTAGAGCCTCTTTTTCTATTACAAGTATAATTTACTTCAAGCACTACTCATTTGTCTGCTGCTCCCAAAGTAAATTGGATGATCATTCCAATTTTCATCCTCTTGGCTTAAAGTACTTCCTAGTGCTGCATCTAAGGCATCGGTATACACAATGAATGGCTTGCTCCAATCTGGATTCTTTAAAATAGGTGAAGACACCAGGGGCTTCCTTCCTTCAGATTGTTTAAAAGCTTCATGCACCTTATTTCCTAGTTCATAAGTAAGGTAATCTTCAGGCTAGTGGTGTGTAATCTTTTAAAAATTCTTGATGAACCTTCTATAGTAGTCCACATGGCCTAAAAATGATCTCAACTTACTTATATTCATAGGAAATGGTAACTCTTTGATTTTGAAACTTTATCAGGATTAGTACCAATACCATCTCTGGATACAACATGCCCTAACAAAACACCTTTATAACATCCAAAGACACACTTTATAGGGTTTAGTGAGGCTTGTGCTTCATCTAACCTTTGAAATGTTGTCTCCATCTAGTGCAGGTGGTCCATCTTTCTCCCATATATGTAAAAATCATCTAGAAATACTCTGATGAAGTTCCTAATGTAGGGTTCAAACACCCTATTCATCAAACGTTAGAACATTTTCGGAGCATTACACAACCCAAAAGGAAAAAATCTATAAGAAAACATTCCCCAAGGAGTGGTGAACGTGGTCTTTAGCTGATATTTCTCTGCTATATGAACTTGGTTGTATCCGCTATATCCATCAGCAAAACTATAGCACTCCTGGCCAGCTACTTTATCCAAGATCTGATCTGAGAATGGAAGAGGGTAATGATACTTCTTTGTTGCCTTGTTGAGCTTCCTATATTCAACACAAATGCATAGCTTCCAATTATTTTTTATTGAGATCACAATGGGAGAAACCCATTCTGAATTCTCCACAGCAAATATGAATCCTTCATCAAGCAACTTATCTATTTATTTTTTTACATTCTTGGAAAAATTAGGCTTCATTCTATATGGCATTTTCTTTATGGGCTTAGCACCATCTACTAGCTCAATAGAATGTTCTACCCAACTTACTTGATGGAGTTCCTTGTAATCAAAAGTGAATAGGTGTATGTACCTTCGAAAGAGCTAGAGGTAGGATTCCTTCTCACTCTAGATCACAAAGATCACCAATCTTTATTTGTTGGAGACAATCAACAATTCTTCTTCAGATAATCTTATGGGTTCATGAGTCGGTGTGACTAGAAGGATATCCATGACCGAAACATCAACCTCACTTTCTTCATCTTCTGTGTCCACTTCACTGGTACTAGAGTAATCAAAGGATGTCCAATCATCAATTTCATCACTTGAATCCACAGGTTCTACCTTATGATGCCAAGGGATCACGTTTATCTTCACCCTCTCTCTACCATGTCCAAGTGTCATGAAGCCTTCATTCCAGTAGTTTCTTACATGAACTCTCCTTATCCATGGTCTTCCCAACAACATTGGGTATGCAACAGTACCATTTTTCATCACCTAAAAGTCTACCACACATACAACACCCATAACAGATATTGCCACATTTGAAACAACACCTTCTGGTTTAGTTTTTCCCTTATTTAATGACCTTAACATAAGTGTTGAGGGTGATCAATTTTTAACCCAACATATTCATTACAGACTCAATCATTACATTAATTGCAACACCTTCATCTACTAAGACATTATGAATTGAAATACCATTACATAATACCTCAGCTTGTGGAGCATAGGGATCCACCTCTGCTTCTAAAATAGGGACCTCAACCTCCTTCCTTCATCGAGCATTGAGTCCACTTCGCAGCTCCCGCCTCTTCTCAAAAGACATAGCCAAAATTTGACCATATGTAATATTTGCAGGCCTTTTGGACAGATCTTCTAAGATGGAGTATGGTCCTTGCCCCTGTGAAATCAAAAAATCTTGCACACCCAACTTTCTTCTCTTATGTTTCTTACTAGTTTCTCCTTTCATCTTCTTAGGATCATTTCCATATTGGTTTTTTTTTCTTTCTTTTTGTTACAAACACGTCTGATTCATTATTTATGCTCCTATCTACTACATCAAAAGAATTCATAGATGCTTTTCCTTCATTATTATCTCTTGTACCGGATGTAGAAGCTCTATCTAGACAATTATACTTATAATGACCCTTTTATGACAACCATATTATAAAACTTCATAAATATTTCTTTTTGGACCTCTATCTCCTCCTTGAGAACTAAATTCTTTTCCTTGAAAAAGATTAATAGTTAGTGGCCCATATTCTGAGCGAGATCTTCATACTCAATAGATGTACTAGGAGAAATATTTGTGCTCACCGAGAGTGGTTGTGGATTTTGGACCAAAGGTGTTGGTGTAGGCTCTACTTTAGCAACAATTTCTTTGGGCTCTTCTTCCATCCTTTCTTCTTACCTTCTTGCAATCTCCTTTACTTGTTCGAGGGTCACCAAGCGGTCATACTTCACTCGTTATTTGATCTTTGGCTTCACCCCAAGAATGAAGTGCTTACAGAGGAGTTTATCCACACCATTCATCAACCCATCCGCTAATCCTTCCTTCCAAATCTAGGCATCAATATTCCTCCTTAGCTCTAGAACACGAGCATGATAATCCCTTATCTTCTCCTTCTCTCCTTGGGATAGCTTTGTGATATCGATCATGAGATATGCATATTTATGTTGTTCACCAAATTCTTCAAGAAAAATTTCAGTTAATAAATCCGATGATCTTTTTACACTATCACCTAATGTTTCAAACCACCTAAGGGCTTAACCATCCAAAAAGGTAGGAAAAATTCAGTCCATTGTTCCTTCTTATGAGGCCATTACAAATGCATGATCGTTTAAATTTTTGAATAAAAGAGGAAGCATCTTCATTAGATTGGGCTAAAAAAATAGGAATCTTCCCCATTTTCAAAAGTAGCCACAATGAAATACCAACCCATAAGTACAATCAACGAGAATTATGTGCACAAATAATTAGAATCACTATAATAGAAAGTGAATTTACACCTTTCTATAGTAAAATAGAAATTACCATGGTAAACTGTGGTAAAACTTGACTTACTACAATAAAAACTGACTTTCTTGTGGTAAACACTATTCACGGTAAAAGTGAAGTTACTACGGTAAATACTATTCACAAGTAAAAAGTGAGGTTACTGCAGTAAATACTATTTACGGTAAAAGTGACTTTACCATGGTAACTATTATGCAAAGTTAAAACAATGTTACCCTCTAAATGATTTCGACTAAGTGGGAATATTTCTCTAGAAATCCACCAACGAGGAATGATCCTGCAATAACCAAAATGTCATTACCAATCTAGCACTATGATAATTATCCACCAGGAACTCCTCGTGCTATGATTATTTACTAATACACAGATTTTAGTTTGGTGGATGTAATCTAGAAACACAACAACAAACATAACATAAGAATACCATAAATTATGATACAAAGGAAATGATGACAAATCTGAAATATAAGTGTAAATTATAATATCAACATGAAATTGTTACAATCTCACCCATGAGGTACTTCAAGTGTTGCTAACTTCACTTTCCTTCCAATAATATATATGGGAGAAACTTCACAATTACACCTCTTAATGGCTTCTTTAACACACCTCCTAAATGATGGCTTCCTTTACACACTTACTTATACAATATTTCTCACTACTTCCTTCTATGCTAAATGAGGGGGGTGGCCTCTCTATTTATAGAACTTTCAGGCTTATTCACATTATCTCTAAGATAGGATAAGAAATATACTCTGACGAATCATATTCCATACCTTAACTCTTATCTTTACATGTAATCTTATCTTTTAAGATAAGATAAACCTTATCATTTCACACGAGTTCCACATTTTTAGACTTTTTACAAATAAAATACACAAAATATTTATGAACTCACTCCTTGTCCTTATTACCAATATAATATTTCTAATTCCTAATCATGTAGACCCTACTTCTCTATTTACCCTAACTTTGACATTTTAACATTACCGAACCACTTACGACAAATATTTACTTTTTACCACAACATTCCTATTGTACTTTGACTGTTACCGTACTATACATTATTGGCAGCTGCGTACAGGTAGCGTCAATATCTTCTATCGGATGCTACTACTAATTATACTTAACAACATCCTATTCCTAATACATACATTAATGAAATAGAAATTACGGAGGAAAATTTTAGTGTCAACAGACCCTGCTAGGGGTTGTTACCCTAGACCCCGCTTTGGAATTTCAGAACCAAAGAAAAGATTTGTGGGGAATATGCATCAACAAAAGGTGGTGCAAATTTGAGCTTCAACATCCAATTTGCTAAGGATCGTAATTATTGGAAGACGGAGGTAATAGAGGCTGGAGGTCAATCAACAACCTCTTGTCAGTCACCAATGACGGAGCCACATGAAGTTTGTGGTGGCATTGTGTGTATGTGTGTTTTCTTTTATTTCAGATTTGCAGTTTGATTTCAGAGTTCCTATTTGAATAAGTGAAATTTTCACATTGAGGGGGAACTAGAACATGGTCTCAATGTTCAATTATTTTTCTATTTAGTTTGTATTCAATAAACAGTGGTTCCCACATGATTCCTGAAGGAAAGACATAGTGGACATGACAAAAGAACAAGGAAAAGAAACATCATGATATTGAGGTTGTTGGTTGTCCTGTAAAACCATCCTTGTTGAGATTGTTGGTTGTCCTATAAAACCATCCATGTTGACATTGTTGGCTGTCCTAAAAAACCCATCTAGATCATGAGCACGTACAGCGGCAAGCCGAGAAGGACATGTGATTAATTTTTCTACCTTGTCAACATTAGGGGAGTGTATATTGGGAATTAATAATGTTCACAATAGGAGAGTGAATGTTACAAATATATTTTGACATTATTAATAAATTGTAATATTATTACTAATGAGTTAATACAACTCATATTAATAATATAGTTAATAGCATTGTGTGAGTGAAGTAGAATAAACAACTCACATAGCTATTTTGGTGTGTGAGATAATAAATGCATGTGAGAGATATCCTAGGGATAAGTTTGAAAGATTCATAGAGAGATATATGAGGGATTGAAGATGAGTGTTGACTCCACCATTGTAGGAGATCAAACACTATATATGTAACATCTATCAATATCAATAATCATCCAGATTGAATTCAAATTTATATATTCTTATTATTCGGTGTTGTTTATTATAGTTCAGTTTTTATCAAGAATAAATCGCTTATAGAAGATTTTAAAATTGGAAAATGCTTCACTCTTATTTTGGAGAAAGAACACCCATGTCCTACATGAATAACCATTAGTAAACAATTGGAGGTACTGAAATCCCTGAAATGAAGTAGGAAAGGATCCAAAAATATTGATATTCATGACCTCGAGATGGTTCTTGGCATGGAATGTACTTGACTCGAATGGATCCTAATGTTGTTTTACTATTAGACATCCAATAAAAAAAGGTAATGAATGGGATAGTGGTCAAAGTCCTTATGCCATCTTCTTATAACCGAGTTGATAGAGGGGGCCAACAAAAAGATGCCAATATCAATAATGATAGAGTGCAGAGGATTTCACCATGGAGGTAGATAAAGAAACTATAGAGAATGAAACAACATCTAATGCAAATAAATTATCCTTTAGAAAATATCTTGCAAGTATTGTACCTTCTCGTGATATTAGAAATGATTTGATTCCTTTCTAAACTATGAACTCCACCTTGAAATTACGATTCAATAGCTGAGAGAAAAACAAGATATTTTTGGTCAATCCCAAAACATATATCACCTTCGTGAGAGTACATCTTCTTGTCTCGAGAGGAATGGTGACATTTCCTATTCCTTCTATAACATACTCCTTATTGTCTGTAATTTGAACCCAATCTCTAGTGGGTCGATCATTTAATGAATCAAACAAATTCCTATCACCCGTCATATGCTTGTTGGCACCAGAGTCAATCAACCAAACATTTTGTGATGGCTATGATGTTTAGGAGACTAGAACCACATCATCTTCATGTGTGCCACAATTTGTTGATTCTAGGACATCCTCATCCGAACCATCATCTATTTGGGCTACGACATGTCCTTTTTAATATTTTTACAAAGATGCAAATTGGATTTATTTGAATCACCACAAATAGATGTGCTCTCTTCTCCATAATTGCGTTGTGTGTAGCCATTATACCAGCATTTCATAGTATCATGTGTATTCATGGTGCAGATATGACACCATTAATTCAATTTGTAAGACTCCTACTTTTGTTGTTTCTTATGCGGCTACTTTTTTTTTTAGTTCTTTTGTATCCCCTTGCAATTCTTTTGACTCTTCAGCTTACCTCGAGATCAATGATTTGTCCTCAAATTATTCATGCATTTTTTGAATGGATTCTTTTTTCCGTAGAAGTTAACTAGTTTGGAATAGGTCACCTCCTTTTATAATGGTCAATGTGATGAATAATGTCCTGAAATGGGAAGGAAGATCTCACAAAGTGTGAGAGGGACAAACAACTTATCTTCCAAAGACATCTTTGAGAACTCCAAGATCTATTCATAGTTCCACCAAATGATACAAGAATTATTCTACTTTCTCACCTTATTTCATACTCATTGTATGAATCTTTGACTAGAGATGGAGGATCTTTGTCAAATTATTTTCTTCATAGATGGTGGAGAGAGTATCTTAGGTCACCTTTTATTTTTTTCATTCTATACACATGGTTGCACCTCATCGGAAATGTTGAGAGTGATCAACATCACTACTTTTGCATCGGCATTTTCATAATTCATTTGCTAATCTACGTTGGTGGGACAAGAAGCTACACTAGTGACGAGATCCCAAAGATCTTCAAAAAGGAGAATGGTGTGCATATTCATCTCCTAGATGACATAATTAGGCCCTTTCAAGAGCTGAGCATCAAAAAAAAATATATTAGGTTAGGGGATGACATTGCGCCTATCTCACTCAATACGAGGAAATTTGTTCACATTTCACAATGAGTTGTGACTATAATATTCGCTACCACATTACATTGCTTGCACCAAATGGAAACAACAACAAAAAAACAAAATAGATGAATGAAAATTCTTACTTTCACCAAACACTACCTCCAAGTCAATAAAAATGATGAAAATTCTTTTCCTTGTGTGAAATATGCCATGTAGGTCTTCATGTATCTAATAAACAGTAGGTAAACACTTATCTTTCATCATTTTCTTCTTGACAACTTTCACACGCAAAACAAGTCATTGGGAAGATCTTCCACATGATGGTCTTGTTTTCCTTTTCCGTAGACAACAAAAAAATACTCCACAAGTCTTTGCTATGCTTAGATTGCCATGACAACATGACCTCACATGTCTTACACACGTAAAACAACATAGTTTTTCCTCACACACATGTGGTCTGCAAAACATTAAAATTGGTTCTCCTTTAGTCGGTTACACCACATGTAATTCTTCATGTAAAAACCAAGTCGCATCTACCATGCTCCACATGTTTCAATTGATAAACAATTTGTTGCATAAGAATCGGTTAGATGCCCATATTCGAGTTTCTAAAACAGATGCTCCAAGACAAATCTCTATGTTTGCTGGTTGGTGCTTGGTTGAATCATGATGTTGCCTCCTTAATATTTTCCCGTGCCACTTTGGGATAAAGTGCTCGATACCAATGATGGTTTTTGAGAAGAATGAATTGATATTTTATTAAAGGCAAAACAACAATTTATACATAGCCAAAATATTTTGGACAGTTCACAATAATGGAACCACCACATATGAGGATACCATGACGGCATAACTACATAGTTAGTCGGTTATATAATGTATTAAATATGCTAATATTCTCTCCATAATTGTTGTAATTCAAAAATGAAAAAAATAAAATGTTGACACAGGACGGCAATGAATGCGCATATTCTCAATAAAAATTCGCTACTTTTTCCCCTTCTCCAAATGAGGGCATTTATTCTTAGCTCTATGATGCCACCGGATAATCTATTCGGACCCAAATCCGATCATCATATTCGGAAACATTCCATGTGATCAACCCCCAATATTTTAGGCCTAAACCATGGGGTAGAAGGGTTTTTTTTTTTAGTGCTTCAAATTTCTTGTGTGAACACAAATTGATGGCCATTATAGTCGAAAGGCCCGTGGATTTGCACAAAAAGGCCTGGTTTCATCCTCGAAGGAGCATGTTCTTTGTATCCTCTCATGATTTTTGGATTCCTCTTTCTCTACCCCCTAAAGATTCTAAAATGAAAATTCACTCATACCCTCTGTCACTCTTTGAATATATTCGATCATTCATAATATCCATAATCCCCATATGTTTTTGTAATCTTATGTCACTCTCAAAATACTAAGCGACTTAATTTGGTGTAAAGTAATTTTTACGAGATGAAGATCGGGAAGGAGGATATGATAAAGATTCAAATCAGGGATAAGAAATTATTTTTTTGTTTTGTTTTAGTTTTAAGAGATTATTCGTAAAAGTAATAATATTAGTTGCTCTGTTTAGGATAGTTTTAAAACTTTTTTATTTAGATTATGATGTTGTACATTGTAACACCTACAAAAACAACGTTCTAGAGACACGCTGAAACCCTAAACACTTATCCCAAAAGTTGCGACTAATTTTTTGTTTAAGTTATAAGAAGGTTACACGGGTGACAACCCCTAGGGTACATTAAAATATCTTACACCGATATTCTCAACCTTACAGTAAGGGAACCAGGTCTAGTCCAAAGATTAAATATTTTTAACTCATCTCTAAAGTCAATTAATTAACATAATCTCAAGTTTATCTCTAAGGTCCATTAACCAATTATTCATTAGGAAGGTACCATAGATTAATTTACATAGCTAAATGTTTTCTTCTCTTTAGTTAATGTTCAATCCCAACATGGTCAATCTTATACTTAGTCATTTTGTTTCATTATCCCATTAGCTTTAATACCCCATATTTCATTAATTTACTAAAACATACTAGAAGCTAGGAAAATAGACTTGCACACTAAGGTAATTAAATGGCCCCATTCATTCATTTACACATACCATTAAATTTTAAATAAAAACATTTATAAAAATATATTCCCACCAAAAAGGTAGGGTTGATCCTCAACCCTTAGATCAAACCAATCTTGGCCATTAGATACTAGGGTTCCAACTAACCCTAAAAATCCTTATGAATTCTTATTAAAACCTTTCCTTTATTCTAAACTCCTCATTTGGTCTATTTTCTTTTGTTAAAATTGTAGGTTGGAGAGAGAAGGAAGCCATGGGAGCAAGAGAGGAAGAACTATGGAGGATTTTCTTCAAGATCAAGTTTAGATTTGTTTATATTGTAGTTTTATTGTTGTAATCTATTTCATTCAAGAATAGAAGGAGGTTTTCCTTTTCAAACTATTTTTATTTCAAGCCATTTGTATTTGGGGTTCTCCATTTGGGGAAAACCCTTCCTCCATTGTTATAAATGAAAATAATGTTTTTAATCCACCACTTGGAGGTTTTTATTTCCCAATCCAAGGGATTTACTCATTTTTTTCTTGCTGGTGATTATTAGTTAAATTTTACAACTTAAAATTTTGTATAAACCAGTTAAAATTTTCGCATAAACACGGATCCAAGGAGTTATGTCGTAAGTGATAGAACCGCCTGCAGCCCAGAGCATATCGACATTCCTGAGATTGTTGCCCTACCTAGGTGACAAACCATGGACTACTTCCCTACTGAGCGGTGGTTTTGAGACCGCTACCTTAGCCTAAGTGGCGGTTACAAGACCGCCGATCTCGCACAGAGGGCGCTCTTTTTCTCAAAAAAATAGAACCATCAAACCCGAGATTTTTCAAAAACAAAAGTTACAAGGGTACTCAAATGGTCATTCAAAACTTACTTTTACATGTCTAAGTTATTCATTTGCAGGGTTTAAATTCATTTACTCATTTCTTTGGTATCAATTTACTCAATTTAAACATTTCCTATTTTGATAAAAACAACATCTACAAGGGTCAATTTCCATTTTATTTACAAACTCTCTTCCAACAATGCAAGGAAATGAACAAGGTAGTCTAACTTTTTCCTTTGCATGTTTTTCAATTAACACAATGGAATATACTATTTCTTTCCTCTTTCAACTACAAGTTTCAACCATTCTCACAACCAATTTTAACAAGGTTTTAAATAAGTTTTGAAATGAAAGTTACTAACTTTTCAATAAGGTCTATACACTTTGGTGAGAAATGGAACAACTACCATGAGATAAGTTATTTCCCCTTTATAGCTTCTTTTCTCACAATACAACTTTCAACTAAAACTTTACACAATATTTCCCATTTTGATTCTTTTCTTTCCATACTATAATTTTAATGAGAAGGGAGTTTTACATCTTTTCAATGAACTTTTTCAAAGAATATTTACAACTTACAAAGCTACATCTCTTTTAAACAAAATACAATATTACACATCTTCCACCTTGAGTGGGAATAACAAGAAGACTTAATCCCAAGGAAGGATTTCTTGAAGGCACCAACAAAGCTCCAACTTTCACACCACCAACAAGAGAGCTCCACCATGCTTCCTTTGATCACAACAAAAAGGGGGAAGAGGCAACACTCTCCACCCAACCAAGAATTCCAATGAGGAGGAGAAGTCATCCTCCTCATTGGCCCCCGAGCCCCAACCACAATGCAATGGAAAATGGATTCAACTCATGGCAAAAACAAGCTTCCACAACACAAACAAACATTTCACAACCATTCCAACCACATTTCAACCATCAACAACATAATAATGAAACACAACTAAACAAAAAGTAAACAAGACTTAAAAATGAAATCCACAAGAGTAAGACCTATGGGGAGGCCACTTATTTCTCCTAATGGGAATGGGTTCCCACTTTAAGGACTCAAATGTATATCTCAAATCCCCTACATACTCTTATTCATCCTTCAAGTACCCCTTTTACCTCCCACATACTCTTATGCCTCCCTCAATCTCTTATACCTACCTCATACAAGAAAACAAGTAATAAATGTAAGCATTCCTTATCCAAGGTGGGGCACCCAACCTAAACTCCCTCCAAAAAATAAAGTAAACTCTTATTCCTCCCACATGAAATCTCCCCATAGTACCCTCCTACACCACACTTAGGAAACCTACCCAAGCACCCAACAAGTATAGTAAAACACTCAAAACAAGCACATATGCATGCAAAATGAAAGAAAACATTTAACAAGAGTTTAGCTCCTACCTTTCCATGGTAGAGCTTGATCCAAGATGCATACCCCAAGCTTCTTCAAGCCCAAACAAACACCAAGAAGCTCCAACAAATCCACAAACACTTCCCAAAATCCTCTAACTCCAAAATGCAAGAGCACACAAGAATGAAGTAACCCCCAATCAAGCAAATGAACTTGATTAAATAGAAAAGGGAGAGGGGAGGGTGAGGTGGCTCCATGTGGGATGCCACATCACTCATCCTCAACTCCACCTCAAAATTCAAATTTCAAACTCCAAAGCGCAATTAATAATTGGGTGAAGAAATGACATATTACTTACACACATAAACCAAGCCCAAACCTCCTAAGGAAAAATTAATTACATGAAAGAAAGTGCACTTAACATTTTATCTTTTTGTCTTCCCAAAACACCTAATAGGGTCTAATTTTTACCCCCAACCCATAGGTAGGGTTGGCATAGAAATGTAAGAGGCATGAGACAAGTTTGACTTGTCCCACAAGCTTCCAAAATTGGCCTCTAAGGCCAAATTCGAATTTCTATGAAGGGGTAGACTGTACAACACTCAAGATCCCCAAGCACTCAACTATCAACACAAAAGCTAAGAGAAATATAGTTTTATAAATGAATTCCTTTGGTCACATCTATAATTAGTTTAGGACAAGATTAATTTATCTTTAATTAAGACACTACAACCCATTAATAATAACGGGTAAAATATATACCCCAAATTCCAAATAACTAATAAAATTAATTACATCTTCAAAATCACATACTAACATCAATCAAAGGAAAAATAAATAAACTACAAAACATCACCCATTGGTCACAATTTCCCCTAACAATAATTCCAACACACACACAAATACATGTTGCCATGGTGACCCTCGTTGAATTCACCTAGAATTCCAATGTGGTTGGTCTCCAATCCCCCCGTAGTTTTTCGTGATATGTTTTCTTGCAAAACACACAATACCCCTCTAGCCTCATGGCCATATTAACGATATTGACGTAATAAAAAACTTACATCTAACTATCAATTTTGAACATAAAAAATCATAACTACTATAGCTAAGACCAAGTAACTTAAAAATTATTCCCATTTTCAACATTTCGATTCTACTCATACATCAGTTTGCAACTAAGATCAAAGACCAACTAGATCATCAGATTAAAGCAATACTTTCACTCATTCACAATTTTTCCAATTTCCAATATCAATTAAATCACAAAAATAAATTTGAACATCATAATAAAAACCAATACAAAAATGATTCGAAATATCAACATATGTTTATCTTGACAACACATCATTTTCTTCCATACTGAATGTCTATTAAAAGTTAATTAGTTTGGTTACAATAATGTCTATCCTTCAATTCCCGTATCACAATGTGTTGATGTCATTTTTCTATTAACATCTGTCGGTAATAAAGCACAATAGTGTCTATGTGTCCCATCGCAGAGATAAACCCAATACAACAAAACAATCTCGAAGAGTAATGCTATCACAAACAATTTACGACAATGCAAACATTCTAGCTAATTATTTTATCCTTAAAAGTCCATCGGGTCTACAATATGACATATAGTTAAAATAATAATAATCAAAACACAATGGAGTCATGATGCCCCGCACGCTTATTAGTATGCTAATTGGAATAAGGCAGCAAGGTTTACGATTATAACAATTCAGAAAAGATGATCATGTTTCATTTAGTGTTGAAGAGAAGTGGGCATTACATACATGATCTAGATCCCAATAAGGGTTTCCTATAATTATTTCCACTATTCCTTTGTAACGCCCGCTAAAACGCTCGCACGAGACCTAAGAACAACCTAGGTTTAGTAAAAAATTATGGATTTTTTTTTTAAAGCGTGCCCACAAAAGTTTTCAAAATGACAACTGCCACATTAATGTCTCTAAGGTGATGACACAAATAAAAATAGTATTCCATGATAACACAATATCTGAAATCTACAGTATGCATTGGTACATTGTTTTGACTAAGCAAGTTTGATCTCCCTAAGGTTTATTTAAATAATAAATTAATTCCTACTCAGTTGAATTATTCCCCCATGGGTGTCAAGGGTAAAAGTGGTCAATGAAATTAAATGAAAAGGTTATTTAATTTCTATAAGGTTGAAACAACTAGCAAGGTCCCATGTTAAAAGTTGGGTTTGGGATAATGAACACTTCCCTACCCCAAAAGTAACCCCTTAAAAGTCAACTCATGTTTTAAAATTAAGATATTTAAATTAAAGGGTAATTTCCCACTCACCCCTTCTCCACCTAATTTTTGTAGGGATGAATCTCATCCCTTGGATGGATATAATTCGGGCCCTTGATGTGGAAAAATGGTACCCAACCCTAAAACATCCTTATGAAGTCTCCTTTCTCATTTCACTTGTCTCATTGTTTCTATTTTGTTTTGCAGGCTAATGGAGGAGGAAGGGGAGAGATGCCATTAGAGACCACCTCAAGCTCTTGGAAGAGGCTTCCAAAGCTCCATTATTTTCTATTTTTTGATACCCACATTATGGTTTAAAAATGTATTTTTCCATTTTATTTAGTTTGTTTTCTTGTATTTGCCCAAATGGGCTTGTGGGTATTTTTTTCTTTTTCTATTTTATAGAAATAACTAGATTTGATTTATATAACCATTTGGGTATATGAAAATGTATATTTATATATATAAACATATACGTACATACATACATATACATATACATGTGTGTGTGTGTGTGTGTGTGTGTGTGGATGTAGATGTATATGTATCTATGTATGTATGTATGTATATATATATATATATATACATATTAATTTCAAATATGGGATAAACCCGATATACATGCATGTGAATTAGTATGTATATATATATATATATATATATATATATATTAAAAGGTAAATATTAAATATAGTAATAATGTTAATAACATAGCAACAATTAATGTATTATCATGTACTTCAATATATATATATATATATATATATATATACATATATAAATAAATGAAAAGTTATTAAATTTAAGAATTTATAAGAAAATGTGTGTATTTTTGAGTTGGCCAAATTTAATTTAAAAACAAAAAAAGGGGCAAATTAAAAAGTGCGGCCTGCACTTATTTTAGCAAATGGGAGAGAAAGGGGTTGGGGGAGGGTCACCGACCCCACCCCCACCCCATTAATAAATGGGATGGGGGTTGGGGTAGGTGACCCTCCCCCAACCCAACATACTTGCTCTAAACAAGCGGCCCAACCTAGAACTGCGCTTTTTTTTTTCCTTAAACGGCTGTACATTTTGGCTCGATCGAACCTTTTGGTTTTCCTTATAAACTTTTATATATATATATATATTAAAGGTAAATATTAAATATAGTAATGTTAATAACATAGCAATCAATTAATTACGGCAGATTTGGAGACTGCCACGCGGGAAGTGAACCGACATAGTAAATCTATGAAAGCTCATAAACAAAGACCTTTAAATGCGGATTTGAACCGTTGCAGAAGGAAGATGGACAGTAAAAGTGAGGCGAGGGTTTCAAATTCTGTTTTAAATGGTAATTTAGAGGAGGTTCTCGACGTGGATGACGAAAACATGGCGGGCTGGAGCACTGTTTGTAGAAAATATTTCCATTTTTCGTGGAGGGGGGTAAAATACGGGCACTTAGGCTGGTTGTTATTGTTCCCATCCCTTTTTTTGCTGTTTCTTAAATTAAATTTGTCAACTCTCTTTACACGTATAGGTTCTATTCTTAAATTGTTAACTTTTGACCTTTTGATATTTTGCTCACTTGGGCACATCTGGCTTCTGAGTCATCTTTGTACAAGGTATAGTCCCTTAAAAACGATTTGCCAAAAAAAAAAAAACATAGCAACAATTAATGTATTATCATGTACTTAAATTTTTTTCTTTTTGAAAGTTACAAGCTAACCTTAGAAATTTACCTTCTTCATTAACCAAGTAAAAGGACAATTGCAAATTGAGTTTTAGGAGATGATTTATTTAGTAAGTAAGAGATCACTAACACTTAAGTTCTTTCCATTTCAAAGCAAGGTATTTAAATTTATTACTTTACATTGTCATTTTCTTGCTATATAAAAAAATCAACACTTCTAAATACAATATATTCAAACTTGTTCTCTTTTTCATTTCACTATAATATGCATACATTCAAAATAGCCACAATAACTTTATTTTCCATTCAAATTTATTATGCATAATAGTTCAACTTCTTACAACCTCTATTTTTCCTTCTCTTATACAATGCTACAATATTCACAATGAAGAAAACTTTCTTTTCCATTTCACAACTAATTCACACAAATATTTCTTTCTCTTTTCAATATACAAATATTTGAATGTAAACTCTTCTCCACAAGATTATTACAAATTCATCCACTCAAGGTGGGAAATAATACAAGAATGTAAATAAAGGAAACTACAATAATACAAGTTCCTCCACTCTAAGTGGGAATACAATAAATTTCTTCACAAAGATAAGTTCTCAAGGTCTCCAACAACACTCCAAGCTCCACAACTCCAAGAAAGATAGCTCTCTCAAGATTGTTTGATTCACAAAAAAATGGGGGGAGAGGCAACGCTCTCCACCCAACCAAGACATCCAATGAAGAGGAGAAGCCATCCTCTTCATTGGCCCCTGAGCCCCAACCACATCACAATGGAAGATGATTTCAACACATGGCAACAACAAGCTTCCACAATACTTAATAAACATATTTTCACAATCCATTCCATCCACATTCAAACACAACAACAACACAAGAAAGAAGAATCAACAAAACAACAATATAAAAACACTTATCAAGAAAGCCAAAAGAACAAGACCTATGGGAGGCCACTTATGCCTCTCAATGGAAATGGTTGCCCACCTTAAAGCCTCCAATGCATATCTCAATTCCTCTAAAAATCTTATGCCTCCATCAAGTACCCTTATACATCCATATACTCTTATGCCTCCCCAATCTCATATGCCTCCCTCTCATAACAAGAACAAGAAGAAATGCAAGAATTCCTCATACAAGGTGGGGCACTCAACCCAAAATCCCTCCACAAGAAAGTAGACTCTTATGCCTCCCTACATGAAATATCCCCATAGTCTCCTCCTACTCAAACTTAGGAAATCTACCCATACCCAAAAACATTCCAAAGGAAAACAACACTCAACACAAACATATAAACGCAAAATAAAAATACATAATTTAAACAAAGGTGAAGCTCCTACCTCTCCATAGTAGAGCTTGTCCCAAGAATGAAATTCCAAGCTCCTCAAAACCAAGCAAGCATCCACAAAGCTCCAATAATCCACAAGCACTCCCAAAAATCTTCTAACTCTCCAAAAATTCAAGAGTCCAAAATGATCAAGTAACCCCCAAACAAGCAAAAGAGCAACAATAAATAGAAAAGGGAGGGAGGAGGATGAGGTGGCTCCATGTAGGATGCCACATCACTCATCCTCAACTCCACCTCACTTGGTCAAACCTCAACCCCAATGCACCATAAATTGGTGGGTGAGAGGAATAACAAGATACTTACACACACAAACTAAGCACACACCCCCAAAAGATAAAATTAAATATTTGAAAGAAAGTGCAATCAACATTTCACCTTTTTCTCTTCCCAAAACACCTAATGGGGTCTAGTTTTTACCCCCAATCCCATAGGTAGCGTTGGCATATCAATTAAAGAGGTGTGGGACAAGTTTAGCTTGTCCCACAAGCCTTTAAAATTTTTCCTTAAGGTCAAATTCGAGTTTCCCATGAAGGGTAGAGTTTACAACACTCAAAATCTTAAGCATTCAACACACAACACAAAATCCAAGAGTAAATCAAATCTAATAAATAAACTCCTTTTGGTCACATGTTTAATTAGTTTAAGACAAGGTTAAATTAGCTTAATTAAGAAAATACAACCGACTAATAAGAAAGGGGTAAAACATACATCAAAATCTCAATAATTAAAACAAGTAAATTACATTTAAAAAAAAACACATACTAACTTTAATAAATAAAAACAGAACTAATAATAAAAGACAACACATGACCCTTGGTCACAATTTCCCCTAACCAAAATTCAAACACACACAATTACAAGTTGCCATGGTGACTCTTGTTGAATTCATCGAGAATTCTAATGTGGTCTCCGATACCTCGATGTTTGTTGTGAATATATGTATATATATATATATATATATATATATATATATATATATATATATATATATACCTATAAAAATACAATATACCTCCTTCGGCCTCACGGCCATATTAAAAATTCAAATTAAATATGAAATTTAAATCTAAAATCATCAATATATATAAAACAAATCATCATCTACCATTTCTAACATTTTATCTTTATTCTACATTTCATCCAAGTCAAAATGATCACAACATTATTTCAATTATCAAAACCTATGAAGTGTGGCGAAAGATACCACATGTCGAAGTATTAGAAATATATATAACCATGTCCACAACATCTCAACATTAAATATAACATATCTCTAATAATCCAAATGCATCGTATATGAGTTGAATTAACAACCGTCCAATACTTACTAACATCTAACATCATACTAAATAAAAATCCATAATATATCTATAAGTGTAGTCGACATTATCGAAATCAATAATAATAAAAAGGTGTCGAAGGGAAGTGGGCACTACATTCCCCTCCCCTTAGACTTGACTTCCTCCTAGAATTCATTGGAACAGTGTGGAAACAGAACTTGCAGTAAGGTAGCATCCTCCCATGTAGCTACAGTCTCAAAGATATATTGTCCCACTGGACCCAAACCCGGTCAATCTCTTTGTCGTGAAGGCCTAGGGTCATGTGCTCTATAATGTAGACAATTTCCACCATCACTTTCCCTTGATCTTGCACCTACAATGCGGCCCAATCTAGCACTTGAGAAGGATTATAAATATATCTCCTAAGCATAGAAACATGAAACACATCATGGATGCAAGACAAATTGGTGGCAACGTTGGGCGATAGGCCAAGGGACCGATGCACTCCAAGATCTCAAAGGGACTTAAAACCTAGGAGCAAGCTTAGAAAATTTTTGTAATGGATTGGGCTCTTATGCGTCCGACACGAAGAAACACCTTTATTCCTACCTCAAAACTATGATCTATCCTATGCTGGTCCACATACTTCTTCTTACTTATCTTCATGTGCCTCCTGTAATCTCTGTGTGATCAAGATAACCTTCCACTCCATATCCTCGCAATAATGATGGCCCAAGAGAAACCCCGTGTCCTCTAACCTTCCCAACTAATAGGTGTCTTGCACTCTCTATCATATAATTCTTGAAAAGGAACCATGCTTATCAAACTTTGAAAACTATTATTGTAGGAAAACTCCACCAAGCACGTGTACTCCTCCCATCTTGCTTGGTGATCCATGACGTACATCCTAAGCATGTCCTCTAAAATTTGATTCACCCACTTAGTTTGACCATCCGTCTCGGGGTGATATGCTCTACTGAAATTGATCTTCGTCTTAAGGGAATGTCGCATGGTAGTCCAAAAGTGGGAAGTGTATAAGGGATCGCGGTCACAAATGATCTTCCACAAAATCCCATGTAATCTGACAATCTCATCAAGATATACCTATGCCACTGCACTTTGTGTGTAGTGGTCTTCATTGAATAAAAATGAGCTACTTTCATCAATTTGTCCACCATGACCATGATGGCGTCGTGGTGGTATCTCAATTTCGGTAACCCAATGATGAAGTCCATGGAAATGGTGTCCCACTTCCACTCTGGTATATCGTGAGGAAGGAAATGGTGTCCCACTTCCACTCTTGTATATCATGAGGAAAGAGAAGGCCAGCTGGATGTTGATGCTCAGCCTTCACTCTCTGAAAATCTAAACAGCGTGACACAAACCGAGCCATGTCTCCCGCATTCCTCTCCAATGGTATAACTGTCTCAAAGTGGTGTGCATCTTCTTCACCCTAGGATGGGTTGAATAAGGTACACGATGAGCTTCTATCAAAATTTCCTACCTCAAGTCTCCATCTCTAGGAACATATATCTGACCTTTGTGTCTGAGAATACCATCTATCTCTACTTAAAATCCATCGAGATCTCCCCTCAAGGGGTCTCTAGACTTGATCTTTGATCTAGATGCAAGGTAGAAACTATCATGAGGAAGCTGCTGTAAAATCCTACTCCGTAAATTTATACCCACTGAAGTAGCCATAGCCACGTGTCCCCATCTACTCAAGGCATCTGCAACCAAATTATCCTTCCCCTTCACATTCTCTATCTCCATATCATACTCATAAATCAAATCCATCTAACGCCACTGATGAGTGTTGAGATTGGGCTGCGTGAAGAGATGACGAAGAATCAAGTGATCAATCATGAGTGTAAATATTTGACCAAGAAGAAAATGTCTCCATAAAAATAAATCATGAATAATTACCACAATCTCAAGATCATGAGTCGATAATTGAGCTCATAATACTTGAGTTTGCGAGACTCAAAAGCAACTACGCTGCCCTCCTGGATCAACACACCTCCAAGTCCTGCCAAAGAAGCATCTGTGCAAATGTAGAACTCAGCCTAAGGATCCGACACTGCTAGGATGGGTGATGTCGTGAGGCATTCCTTTAGTGTAATGAAGGACTTCTCACATCTTGTGACCAAACAAACTTATTTCCTTTCCACTAAGAGGAGTGATGGGGTGTGCAATCCAAGAAAAGTACTGGACAAATATCCTATAATATCTAGCCAAACCCATGAAGCTGCACACCTCGGTCACACTGGTGGGTGTTTTCCAATCCATGATGGCTCAAATATTGAAAGGGTCGACTGTGATACCTTCCCCATAAATTATGTGGCCCAAATACCGCACCTCTATCTCGAAAGAATGCACAATTCTCCAAGTTCCCAGAAAGATGTTGCTCACGAAGACACCAAGAACCCGAAGAAGGTGATCCTCGTGCTCCTCATGTGTACGTGAGTAAATCAGAATGTCATAAATGAATATGACCATGAAGAGATCTAGAAAATTCCTAAATACCCCATTCATCAAGCTCATTAACACTGCGGGGGCATTCGTCAAACTGAAAGGTACCACTGTGAACTCGTTGTGGCCATATCTCATATGGAATGCGGTCCTATGAATATCCACCTCCGTAATCCTGAGTTGATGATACCCTAACTTAAGATCTATCTTGGAGAAAACTATGGTCCCCTTCATCTGATCAAAAAAATCATCTATACGTGGAAGGGGGTAACAATTCTTGATTGTTACTTTTTTTAAATTAGTGACGTGTAATCAATACACAACCGTAGAGATCCATCCTTCTTCACAAAGATCATTGGTACACCCCAAGGGGATATGCTAGGACAGATTAGGCCTTTATCTAAAAGGCCCTCAAGTCACGACTTGAGCTCACATAGCTAAGGAGTAGTCATCCGATAAGGTTCTCGTGAGATAGGCTCTGCACTCTAACCATATCTATGTGCAAATCTATCTCACGTGGGGGAGGTAACCCCGGTAGATCACCTAGAAAAACATCAAAAACTCTCTCAATATGGGATGGTCATCAAGGGATGGTCCACTAGACTCATCCTTAGATTTTTCACTAATCGTAATAGCATATATTTGACAACCCCATCGTACACACCACTTAAGTTACATAGCGGAGATAGTGCGAATGGAAATGCGCCTCCTAACTCCTGATATGACAAACTCCACTCCTAGATCATGGTAACAGTCCACTCTAGCTCTATGTGCAAACAACCAGTCCATGCCCAAAATGACACCATAAAATCCTAATGGAAGGATTCAAAGATCCAAGGTAGTGGTGAAGGGTCCCAAATCCACTACACACTCCTTAACTAAGGATTCTACAGAAATTTTGGCTCCAAAAGCCATCTCCACATCCCAACTACGACCCTTCCTAACTGCCACTAGCCTGCAATTCTCTAATAAGGATGTTGTAATAGAAGAATCAGATGAACTAGAATCAAATAATATAGAGGCAGAAATACCACCAATGCTACCTATCATCTCTATCACGATACTCTGGTGCTCATCCTAAAAATTCTTAACCGCTACGTAGATCCAATGGCTCCATGCCATATCTCTAATAGTAGGCTCTAAGATCTACGTCTTACCCTTGTTGCTAGGGTTCTATGGGAAATCTCTCCAATGATGTCTAGCAACACCACAACCATAACAATTATCTGGTCCTCTCCAGTGAGATGTAGATCCAACCAATACTTTAGAGGTCCGAACTATGGATCCTAATGATCTAGCTATGATCGCTTGAGGTCTCTACTAGCAAGCTCCTACTACTAATCGATCTCTTAGTGCACCATGTGTTCGATGGGACCCCTAGGAGGAGGCCCCATACTCCACCCTCTCTATGCATCAAATCTCGAGGAGGTCTCAAGGTGGGTGGATTTGTTGCTATTGATGAGGTGGTTGTTGTGGTGGCTCGAATGAATCTTGTCCTAGAATCTGTCCACCACATGGAGGAGGAACTGACCCCCTCGATCTGTCATCCCGCATCTGTTGGATGTGGCTTTGAGCTCTATCTCTAGCTTGTTACGCTCTTCCCACGTGTCTCCTCTGCAATATAGGCCTTCTCCATGGCCTCTACTAATGTCTGTGGGCAGTGAATGTGCACCACACCACCCAAATCCAAGTTCAAGCCCCTGATGAACCTATGAATCCATACCTGCTCATCCTACATATAGTCGATGTACTGGAGTAGGTCTAAAATCAAATCTCATACTCACTATAGTCATCGATGCACCGACGAGGTCGTGAAATTTGTCTATCCACTACTAGAATAAACCTCTTGGGAAAATACCTACTCCTGAAACGCTCCTCAAATAGCTCCCAAGTAATTGTCTCTAAGTTAACATGGAGCTTCTACTCCTCGGTCCTCCACTAGACTCCTGCTTCATCCCTCATAATATGGATTGCAACACGAGATTTAGTGTTGCTAGTACAAGGGCAGAGCTTGAAGGATCCACTCAAGCTCACCAACCAGGCCTCTGCCTGAAAACCTCTTGTATCACCCAAATAGTGAGATGGTCATATCTTCAAGATCTCCCTGATATGGTCTGTAACTAATGTTTGACAACCCCTAGGTCTCTCTGCATGCTCCTCCCTCTATCTAGGGCTTTGAGACTTGTCCCTATGTCTTGAAATCCTGTCCTCATGTCCTCTCTATGGTGACTCTTCCCTAGCCGACTCCATGTAGAATTTCTCTACCCTATACTCCTCACTGTGTCGAGGGGATACATAGGCCTCCACTAATGGCTCCATGTCATGTCTAGCAAATCATCCTCCCAAGGGCTCTCTCGCGTATAAGCGGCATTGACGTCCCAAGTGTCTCGTAGAATCGAGGTAGAATGGTCTACTGCATACTTGATCTCGGTGGTGGTATATCTAGGTCTATGTGAAAGGACCCTCGTCGTCGATCCATGCCTCTGCCCGCATTTACCAAGGCAAGAGTTATTTCATCATTCTAGGTTTTATTCGATTTTTCTATGTTATCTAAATTTATACAATTATCGACATTGTGGTTTTCTATATTTAAAAGAAACCAAGTTTGCACTAGGTTAAATGTTCATGTTTCATATCTTCTAGGTGTGCCCAAGGGTCCAAGCTTTGAACTCACGGCTCTAATACCAAGTATAATGCCTACTAAAATGCTCACACGAGACCTAAGTTGAATATCCGACACCTAAGGTCTCCCACAACACTCCAAGCTCCACAACTCCAAGAAAGATAGATCTCTCGAGATTGGTTGATTCACAACAAAATGGGGGAGAGGCAATGCTCTCCACCCAACCAAGACATCCAATGAAGAGGAGAATCCATCCTCTTCATTGGCCCCCGAGCCCCAACCACATCACAATGGAAGATGATTTCAACACATGGCAACAACAAGCTTCCACAATACTTAACAAACATAGTTTCACAATCCATTCCATCCACATTCAAACACAACAACAACACAAGAAAGAAGAATCAACAAAACAACAATATAACAAGGCTTATCAAGAAAGCCAAAAGAGCAAGACCTATGGGGAGGCCACTTATGCCTCCCAATGGAAATGGGTGCCCACCTTAAATCCTCCAATTCATATTTCAATTCCCTAAAAATATTATGCCTCCCTCAAGTACCCTTATACCTCCATATACTCTTATGCCTCCCTCATAACAAGAACAAGAAGAAATGCAAGCATTCCTCATACAAGGTGGGGCACCCAACCCAAACTCCCTCCACAAGAAAGTAAACTCTTATGCCTCCCTACATTAAATATCCCCATAGTCTCCTCCTAATCCAAACTTAGGAAATCTACCCATACCCAACAAGCATTCCAAAGGAAAACAACACTCAACACAAACATATAAACACAAAATAAAAACATAATTTAAACAAAGGTGAAGCTCCTACCTCTCCATAGTAGAGCTTGTCCCAAGAATGAAATTCCAAGCTCCTCAAAACCAAGCAAGCATCCACAAAGATCCAACAATCCACAAGCACTCCCAAAAATCTTCTAACTCTCCAAAAATTCAAGAGTCCCCAAAATGGTCAAGTAACCCCAAATAAGAAAAAGAGCAACAATAAATAGAAAAGGGTGGGAGGATGAGGTGGCTCCATGTAGGATGTCATATGACTCATCCTCAACTCCACCTCACTTGGTCAAATCTCAACCCTAATGCACCATAAATTGGTGGGTGAGAGGAATGAAAAGATACTTGCACACACAAACTAAGCCCACGCCCGAAAGGACAAAATTCAATATTTGAAAGAAAGTGCAATCAACATTTCACCTTTTTTCTCTTCCCAAAACACCTAATGGGGTCTAATTTTGACCCCCAACCTATAGGTAGGGTTGGTATATCAAATCAAGAGGTGTGGGGCAAGTTTAACTTGTCCCACAAGCCTTTAAAATTTTCCCTTAAGGTCAAATTGGAGTTTCCCATGAAGGGTAGAGTGTACAACACTCAAAATCTTAAGCATTCAACACACAACACAAAATCCAAGAGCAAATCAATTCTAATAAATGAACTCCATTTGATCACATGTTTAATTAGTTTAAGACAAGGTTACATTGGCTTAATTAAGACACTACAACCCACTAATAATAAAGGGGTAAAACATACATCAAAATCTCAATAATTAAAACAAGTAAATTACATTACCAAAAAAACACATACTAACTTTAATAAATAAAAAACAGAACTAATTAAAAATACAACACATGACCCCTTGGTCACAATTTCCCCCTAACCAAAATTGAAACACGCACAATTACAAGTTGCCATGGTGACCCTTGTTGAATTCATCAAGAATTCCAATGTGGTTGGTCTCCAATCCCCCGATGTTTGTTATGAATATATATATATATATATATATATATATATATATATATATATATATATATATATATATATATATATATATATATACCTACAAAAATACAATATACCTCCTTTGGCCTCACGACCGTATTAAAACATTCAAATTAAATATGAAATTTAAATCTAAAATCATCAATATATATATATATATATATATATATATATATATATATATATATATATATATATATATATATATATATAAACAAAACATCATCTACCATTTCTCATTTTATCTCTATCCTACATTTCATCCAAGTCAAAATGATCACAACATTATTTCAATTATCAAAACCTACGAAGTGTGGCGAAAGATACCACATGTCATTAATATATATAACCATGTCCACAACATCTCAACATCAAATATAACATATCTCTAATAATCCAAATGCATTGTATATGAGTCGAATCAACAACAGTCTAATGCTTCTAACATTTAACATCGTACTAAATCAAAAGCCATAATATATCCATAAGTGTATTCGATAAAGATCGAAATCAATAATAAAAAAGTTTCAAAGGGAAGTGAGTACTAGACCCTTCCCAAGACCTCAAACATGTGAGAATAGGTAGGATAAAAAAATCATGTAAATAAATCAAAATGTAAAAATCATTTAACAATACAAAAGTCCAAGTTACTTTTAAAATTTTCAAAAGAAGGGTTATGGTGAAAAACACATGTTAAAATTTTGAATGAAAATTTTAAATCTTACAAAAAAGTGGTGAGTTCTACAAACAACAATCACCTCCTTCTTTCCATGCGCTACACATGACTCATATATATGTTAGACAAACCATATTATTTTAAATTACCAAAAATTTTACTATAATAAATATACTACTATTATAATACTATTAAGGTCAAATCCCAAGTTTCAAAAAAAATTTTGATGACAAATCGGGAGTACTTGAGCACAAATACCTAAAAACCAAAGATTTAATATTACCATTTAGGGTTTTGGCCTTTGTTTGGGATTCATTCATATTTTTATCTACAACCTTGTAATTAATTATACTTATTTATTACAAGGCCACCTTGAGAGGAAAAGAAAAGAGATAGGATCAACTTGGGCACAAATATCTACCCACTTGGGAGCCTGCACAACATAATTTGAAACAGATTGAGTGTGTAGAGTGTTGATGTGTGTACTTTCCTTGTCATCTTATGGTATTATCCACATCACGTGGTGAGTCATCTCACTTAGATGAGGTCATAGGTCATAGGTGTCTTAGGGGGTATGACGGATTTCATCATACGCATTAGTGTGCTTAAGTGTTTCATATAGGAAGTACTATAATACCCCATTTTATGGCACCAAAATACCAACTTATAACTCTTAAAAGATCTAGTTAATATTTTTTAAAAAATTGTTTTTTTTTTTTTACTTCATTAACAATTAATCCCAACCATTACTTACCACTATTTTATTTTCCATATTCTTTACAAGGTTAACTATCCCCTTATTTACTTAAAATATGACAAATTCTCTACCGTACTAAATAATTGATTACTCAACCAATTTCTTAAATATCATTTAATACAAAAACACCATGACTTAAAAAAAGAATCCCTAGG
Source organism: Taxus wallichiana var. yunnanensis (assembly GCA_018340775.1). Taxonomy (NCBI): domain Eukaryota; kingdom Viridiplantae; phylum Streptophyta; class Pinopsida; order Cupressales; family Taxaceae; genus Taxus; species Taxus wallichiana. The sequence goes on from CM031234.1 coordinate 553,244,164, forward strand.
TTACATTTTATTAAATTACCCCCAACTTATTCATTTTCACCCAACCCATTAAGATACCTATTATTACCATAAAAATAAATGGGGGAGGATCATTACTGGGCCCTTAAATTCTTCTATTCTTTACCCTTGATCTTAGGGCTTCCCTAAAATCCCTAATCCATCCTTATGACTCCTTTTATATATATATACACACACATATATATACACACACACACACACACACATATATATATATATATATATGTATATATATGCACACACATATATATACATACATATATATATATATATACATACATACATATATATATATATATACATATATATATATATATATATATATATATATATATATATATATACATATATATATATATATATATATATTTGTGTGGGTGTGTGTGTGTGTGGTTACTGACACACACACATAAGTATTTGTGTAGGGAAGGGGGCCACCACCCTCCCTCCCCCAAAACTTGTATTTATTTATTTATTTCACTTATAAATTTCAAAACCTCTTTAAAAAACAAACCGATTACCTTGCATTTGGAAGCCATTAATACGTTAAGTCCAAGTTGAATTTTAAAAGTGTGTAAGTGTGTGTGTGTGTGTGTGTGTGTGTGTGTGTGTGTGTGTGTGTGTGTGTGTGTGTGTTTACAAAAATTGAAAAAGAAAACAATAATTTCAATTCTAAAACAATTTATTTTCACATATAAAATGTATAATTATATTTGTATTTATAAGTATTTTTACGTATATTTACTTACACACACACATAACTTAGTTTGGAGATTATAAAATAAATCAACATATACCTTTTATTATTTTGAAACAAAAGAGACACTCATTTAATACAACCTCCACAAGGCAAGAAATTAGTTTTCTTACACACCACAACACATACTTTGTAAATTTCAAATCAATATCTTATGGCCTTAATAACAATATAAATGAAGTTTGATGGTTGGCATAAGATGAACTTCGATGGTGCCTCCAAAGGCAACCCCGAAGTAGCAGGTGGTGGAGGTTTTATCGGAATCATAAGGGTCATCTAATCGCTATATCTTGGACTCATGGGTAAACAATCCAATCACTATTCTGAGGCATTATCATCTCTTTAGGGAATCAAAATTGCTAGGACTCTCAAAGTGGATTACCTCATTGTGGAAGGAGATTCTATGAACATCATTAACAACCTTTCCAAAATCCAAACTCGAGAAAGAACCATAAGAGACTTTATTAATGAAGTCTCTAACCTTTGTAATGGCCTTAACATTATGTTCCAACATGTGTATAGGGAAGGAAATAAATCAACGGATGCATTAGCTAATGTTGGGGTTCACATTAATAATTATATATCAAGGACACCCCCATGAAGTTCATCCCATCATTATTAATGAAGCCAATGCACATCTCAACAACACTCATTAATCAAAGGCTTCTACATGTGTGGAATCCTTCACCTATTTTTTTAATAAAATCGAATTCATTCGGTTTTATTCTCTCCACACCTAAAAATTTGACTTTTTGTTTGATTTCAAACAGTTTTGGAGAGAGAGTCAAATTTCAGCACAAAAATTAATAGGATCTTAGGCTATCGGATTCTGTCGGAAGAACAACTTGTTGTCTCCACCTCAAATCTACGTTTTCGCTAGCTTGTTTCAAAATGGGAGGAGCTCCTGCAAAGTGTTGTTCACTCAAAATTTCCCTTTTTTTTAAGAAGGTAATTTTCAAAATTTTGAGTTTTGAGTGTTTTCTCTGTTGTCTTGCAAGTGTTAAAAGTCATGAAATTGAAAATCCACAGTTTTGGGTCATTTTGTATGTATTTCGGGCCTGTCGGACATTTTTGTCCCGCGTGTCCCAAGTTAAAAAGTGCGTCATGTTCCCCAATCGGCCGATTTCCCCGAAGTTGTCCCATTTTCGGGCCCGTCGGAACTTTTCGTCCCAAGTGTCCCAAACTTAATCGTGCAAGCTGTTCAATTTTCGGCCGAAACACCCGAACCGCGTACTTCGCACTTTCGTGTCCCTAATGTCCCAAGTCAAATTGTGCAAGTTGTTTCATTTTTGGCGAAACACACAATCGTACAGACTTCGTGACTTTGTCCCTAATGTTCCAAGTCAAATTGTGCAAGTTGTTTCATTTTCGGCGAAACACTCAACCGCGTACTTCGCACTTTCGTGTCCCTAATGTCCCAAGTCAAATTGTGCAAGTAGTTTCATTTTCGGCCGAAACACCCGAACTGTGTACTTCGCACTTTCGTGTCCCTAATGTCCCAAGTCAAATTGTGCAAGTTGTTTCATTTTCGGCCGATTCGCCCGAACCGCGTACTTCATGCACTTTCGTCCCAAATGTCCCAGGTTCAAACGGGCCCTTTGTTCCATTTTCGGTCGAAACACCCGAGTCGCGTACTTCGCACATTTTCGTCCCATTTGTCCCAAAGAGCATTTGTGCGTCTTCTCCCTGCTTCGCCCGAATCGGCCGAGCCGCGTGTTTCGCGCATTCACGTCTCACATGTCCCAAGCAAACCAAGTTCCATTCATACTTAGTTTTTCCCGCTCACCCCGAGTATGTTGCTTTTCAAACTGATAGATATGAATTTAATGCGTATTGATCACCTTTATCTCTCCAAAATGGCTATATAACGGGCAGACCTCCTTTTGCATTTCTCACACTGCTTCCTTACTATCCTTGCTCAAACCCTTGCAATCTAATTCCCCGCGCGTATATCCCTTTTCACTGTAATCCCTTCCCAAAGTCTAGTTTGCAGCTCTGTCACTATCAATATGAAGATCAATTTCCAGGGACAAGAACAAATCTCGCCACTCGAATCCGCCATTCCCAATATTGGGGACAGTGAACCTTGGCATCTTGACTTCGGTGATTTTTGGGCAAGGGGCGGCAGATTTAAAACCCTACTCCAATGGCACAAATGATTCACGACAGCGTTTTGGCTTTGGCGGCGGTTTCCCGATCTCGTGACATAGCAGTGCCGATAACGTGCTTTCATGTGGAGCTCACTTCGACCCCGCTTCGAGTGAATTGACCAATATACACGGGGAACTCATTGCCAAACTAGATGCTTCCGCCATTAGCGCTGCTCTAAGGATCCAAGAAATGGATAATGCCATAGTCATCTCTCGGGATCAAGCACAAGCTCTGTTCGATCAAGAACCAAAAAAGGGAGCATCTCACCTATCCAAAACCCTAATCCGAAAGCAGATTTCAATGAAGAATTGTCTGATTTCATAATTCTGTTGGCTCGGGTTATGGGTTTGCCCACTACCAACGAATTTCACTTCTGGATGTGCCCGCTCATCAGCATGGTGTGCGAAGGAACACAAAATATCAACTAGGTGGAGATCATCAGAATGAATTTGGTAGAGCATCTATCCAACGTGCAGCAAACGAAGAAATTCTATATGACTTCGCACCCATGTACACTCTTGCAAAGATCAAGGCAAAGGGGTTTGGTTTCTCTTACATAGATGCTCACAAAGATGATCCAAGATATGCCTACTACCCGCAGCTCACCCCCGAGACCAAGCAATCGTAATTTCATAAGGGTCAACGACGCTTTCACCATGTTGTGGTCGCTGCTCGAAGGTGACACTGCCAGGAGATTTTCTAATGAAGCTATGACTCTGATATCGCACTACGGTGCCTACTTCATCCAGTTCAGAAAAGTTCTCTTATATCAGTTTAGCCGCCATGAGGGCACCCTCCGAGACTCGCCCATGTTCTCGCAATGATAAAATGGCCTTGATAGAAATAATCAGCAACTAGACAAGTTACACGTAACTTGTAGAGATAAGAAGATTTCTGGCTTGCACTTTCCCATTTCTTTGGGAAATTATACCTGTAAAACAGCCCTAGATGCACGTAATGTAGAAAGAACCCTGGTTCCCATCACTGTTCACTTCTTCAAGCCAAGGACTTGCTTCGACTTGAAGAGGTTCATTGGGCGTAACATCAAAATAGTCTATCATCATAGAGCTGATACGTAAGACTATTGGGCCGATTGTGCTGATGATTTTGAGGCTAGAAGGAGGCACTATGGTAGATTCTCCTAGCAATTAATCAAGAACTTGGCCTATATCAAGTTCCCCGAAGGACTAAAGGATGACAACTCTAATCTATACTCGTATGAGTATGAAAATGTGGTTAAGCACACTCCTTTGGGGGACTTGGATTGGAACAGAAAGAGAAGGATGATCTCGGCCGAGATCCTTGCTCCAGCTTAATCGACTAAGGTCCGGTTTGATAGAAAGTTCGAGAGTTCGGAGGCATTCAGAGAATCCTCTTCTAAGGATGCTTCAACACCAAGAAGAGAAGCATCTATTCCAAGGTCGGAAACACCAATGAAGACCCCTCCTACCTCATCAACTCAAGGACCTGCAGCTTCCACTCCTTCTTCATCCACTCAAGTGTACCAGAAGAAACTCAAGGAGGTTAAGAAGGAGCTCTGCAGAAAAGACCCTCAAAGAAAGCATGCAGAGTTACCTATGGGACCGTAGAACATCATTGTTCTCAAAGTGAAAGTGAAGAAAGTGAAATGCCAACCCCCGCAAAATGCTCCTGAAGACCCAACTTATAAAGATAAAGAAGTCCAGAGCACCGAGCTTCCAGTGCTGTAGATCCTTCTACCACAATTACCTCCAAAGGCCCCACTCACATCTCAACTTGAGTCAACAAATGCAGACACTCGAGTGTCATGAGCTCCTCGTCTCTTGTCCCCTTGCCCTCCCCGCTAATTCTTCTTCCTCTTTTACGTGGGTGCAACCTTTGGTTGACAAAAGGAAGAGGAAATTTTCCTCTCGGAGCTCAGGACCAAATTTTGATGTTGTGGCAGCCTTGTTAGGTACTACTCCTTCTCGTGCTAAAAGGGCCAAAACCACCTCCAGGATAGTATCTGATGATCAGGGTCAACAATTCTTGGAGATTGCTAAACCTACAACAGACAAATCAGAGCAGGACTTGCAGGCATCTGACTTAGAGCTCTCAAGAATTCCAATGGGAGAGTCTACCCCTGAAGGTGAGATTCACAACCTCCAGGAAACAGTCACAAGAGTCATTGGGAGGGTAGAGAAAGGGCAACAAACTATTGAACAGTTGGAAGAACAAGCCCAAGTTCTCACAGGTTTCATCAAGTCTCTTTTGTCTAAGGACAAAGTTTTGGACCCTACCCCATTGACTACTCTCCCACCTCCTGTAATTCTAAGCCAAGATGAAGTGCAGAGTATTAAAGATATGCACAAGTATTCTATCTATGGCAGAGCTATTGAAGCCATGGTGGATGACATGCTTGTTGCTGGATTAAACTTCATCGATGAAGCTTTCAAACTCCACGAAAAGGTGAGCAATGTGCAACTGAAGCTCTCCTCCACTATCAATATCCTGACAAAGAGCTCAAACTGGAGCAACAGACATAGAGACCTCCGAATCATGGGACAGTGTGATGAGAACATTTTATCAGCGAGTAAAGTTTTTGATGATGCAAAGGACAATCTGTCAAGTCCCGGGTCTATAGTGTGGAGGGAAGATCAAAGTCCTGAGGAGGCTTTGGGAGAATCAAGAACAAATTCCGCGTAAGGGTGAAGCTTTCAAGACATTGGTCGTCTCACCTTTCAAAGATATACACCGTCATCTTCAGGATGAAAATTCTGGTGTTTCCCTTTCCTTGCAAGAAATCAAAGCTCAGTTCAGAGCTTTTGTAAAAGATAATTTATTCAAGGAAAGCTCCATCTCCAAAGAAAAAATGAAGGAGATCTGCTCTCTTCAATCTGCCATCGAAGAAGCAAATAAAGATTATCATACTCATGTCCAGTTTGATAAAGAGATGGAGAAGTGTCTTGGATTTTGACTCGCCACACCCAACACGCACCCCTCGTGGCGAGATATAGCCAGTCATTAAGAGATTCAGCAAAGAATTCTCAAGTCAAGGTCCTCTTCAAAGAATCGCCACCTATCTTCTTCCCCATTCTTTTCTCTTCTTCCCTTTCTTTTTCCGTTTTCTTTGTAATAAGTTGAGGTACTGTGATCGCGGTCCTTAACTATTCTTTAGTTAAAAGAAACGGTTACGAAGAGTAACTGAATTGTAAGCTATATAATGGCCTTCTTTACGCCATTCTAAAAGGAGGAAGAACTTGGCATATTTTCTGAAAGTGTAAATAGATCACAAAGAAATCAATACAAAAGGGCCTTCCATTCTTTGTCTATCTAATCTCTGTTATCTCTGTGTTTTCATTTAATTTTGTGAAGATCATTTGTCTCTAGTTTGTTAGTCTCACTGATTGCATATTTTCAAATATTGCGAGTATGGTGATCTTGTATAACCAAGAAGGAACTTTGTGTCCTTGATTAATGAATCTGAAGAAGGTTATTTACAGAACTTTGTGTCTTTAAATTTCATCTTATTCATCCAATGCAAATGATCTTGTTTTAAATTCACTGCAACTTCGTATACATAAAGAATTATTCTGTTATCTATAATTCTGCATGTTGCTTTTCTGCTCATCCTCGTATTCCCTTTCCTCAGTCCTTTTCAGAATCGATGATCCTCAGAGAAACACTTTCGTAATATCCAAGTTCAACCATAAAATCACGTCTTGTGTACATTTGTAAATAAGTTCGTTTCTGAATAAGGGAACCTCTCCCATTAAAGAGGAGGGACTTCTTGTCCCCTGACTGTTGCTCTTCTTAAAAGTCCTATTTGACGACCAATAGTTTTTGGCGACTCACTGGGAAAATCGCATTCCAGCTTCTGCAATTTTTGATCATCCTTTATCTCGCGACTCGCGCTTTACTCGAGGGAGAAGGGCCCTCGTATCAAGATTCTCGCCAGTTTCAGCTTTTGAGCAACAAGGTTTTCCTTTCCTTCAACAACAAACAATAGAAGGACCCGCTCGACAAGCACTCCACCTGCTCAAGATAAAATCCTACGGGTGTTATTCCTTCTTCGAGCTCGCTAGTCCTAATCTTCGAGCTTTGATCCTCGCTAGTGTTACGCTTCCTCTCCAAGCCATTTTCCAAGAATGGCGGCACCATTACCATGGGGTCATCGTGTCGGGCCCCTGGCCCTTACTCAGCCTTTGCATGAGTTACCCAGAGGTAACCGGAAGAACTTCCCTAAATTCAAAGGTGATGGCAAAGTGCATCCTGATGAACACATCGCAGCCTTCATTGTTGCATGTGGAGTTCTGGGAGTCGAACATGAAGACGTCTCCGTAAGGCTGTTCGTTGAGACGTTACAAGATAATGCTGCTGATTGGTTCTACCACCTTCCGGCTGGTGCTATCACCGACTGGGACACAATGAGAACTCAGTTCAAAAACCGTTTCAAGCCGGCAGAAGATGTACATGCCTTGCTAGCCCAAATCTCTCAGATAAAGAAAGATTCACAAGAGCCCATGAGAGAATTTGTGGCCCGATTCAACAAATTGATCAATAAAATTCCACAGCTTACCCGACCTGTTGATCAAATTCAAAAATGTTTCTTCCTAAATGCTCAATCGCCCAAAGTTAGTTATGCACTAAGAAGGGCTAATCTCGCAACATTGGTCGAGGATCAAACCCTCGCTGTTAGTATCGAGGATGACTTGATCATGTCGGGGAAGTTGAGAAGAGACCCTTCCAAATCTAAGTCTGCTGCTTCTTCCTCTTCCACCCCTGGACCTAATACTGATCCATTAGTTCAGAAACTTGCGAATGATCTTATTGCTATAAAGAAACAATTGGCTCAGCACGCTCCTTATGCAGATGTTCCAAGGAGGAATTTTCAGCCCAGAAATCATTTGCCTGCTTCTCAAACAAGATTAGCACTTGAAGGACCTCCTGTTAAAGTCCCTGTCAATGCGACCTGCGAAGTGGAAGAACCAGATGATGATGGAGATAATGAAGCTTGCGAGGAGTTTGCGGAAGAAGTTGATGATGAAGCAGATGAACTTGAGGGATCTCGAGTAAATTTCTTCACCACGAAGGGGTCGATGATGGAGATGACTATGATGAAGTAGTAGCAGACATGAATAGCGAATCATTCACTGTCATGACTCGAGAGCAGACAAGTCAGAGGGAGAAAGTGACACAGCCCATCAAGAAATCTAAGGAGCAGTCGACAACTATTCCCGTGATTGCAAAAAGAGGATCTCCTATCCCTACCTCATCTACACCAAAGGTGAGTCCTATTAATCCTACTACTAAAATTGCTTCTTCTTTCTCTCCTAAAGTTGATAAGCCTAGAGTACCGAATGATGATGGCCCGTCCACTTCTGGATCCTTTGATATTGTTGATCACCTGAAAAAGACCAAGGTCCAAATCTCAGAAGCTGAGTATTATCAAACCCATCCCAAAGCTTTTGCTAAAATGATCCACTTTGTCAATTCCCACTCTAAGACCACCTCTAAAGGCCTTTTGCCCACTCCTCCTTCTGCACCACAGCCTAGTCTGGTAGCCGCTGTCACCTCGCCTAATGACAAAATCAAGCCTTTTTATGTAACACTTCTTATAGCTGGCCATAGGCTCAGTAATTGTGTCATAGATTCAGGAGCCTCAGATAATGTCATGCCAGCTAAAGTAGCTCATGCCTTAGGCTTGACCCTCACTCGCACTTATGGATCTTGCTACTCTATGGAGAGTAAGGAAGTGCCTCTGGTTGGAAGAATTAAAGATGCACAAGTGGCTTTTGCTGCTTTGCCTGAGAAGAAAGTTTTGGCTACCATCCTAGTAGCAGACATTCCTCCTTCATATGGAATGTTGCTAAGTAGGAACTTCTGTAAAGATGTGGGTGGAGAAATTCAAATGGATTGGTCACATGCCCTTGTACCGGTTAATGGACAAATGAAGAAGTTGCTACCTGAGAAGCAGTCTGAGTATATTGTGCAGAAAACGGATGACCCTAAAGCACAAATACTCTACGAGGATATGGGGCATGGTAACTACATGATTATGTCCCCTGATGAAATCCCACCCCCAAAGTGTCTCCTAAAGATCCTAATGGGGTTTGGATTTTAGAGTTTGATGGAAGTTGTTCCTCAGCTGGTTCTGGAGCCGGTGTCCTACTGGTGTCACCTGAAGGAAGCCTACACCCCTTTTCATTCAAGTTACAGTTCGAGAATACTAATAACACAACAGAGTACGAGGCTCTCATTCTTGGATTACAAGTGGCCAAAGAACAAGGTGTAAAGAATCTTCTCGCTCGGTGATGCAGAGCTGATTATAAAGCAGTCGAAACCTCTTTCAAGTAAAAATGGAAGGTCAAACATTACCGGAATCAGGTTTGGGATTCCATTGAATTCCTTGATGCTTTCTCTATCGAAGCAGTACCTAGGGAAAAGAACAGCAGGGCTGATTCACTAGCTGTCTCAGGGTCACTACTGATTCCTCATCCTGATTTCTCTCAAGACAAGTTCACCATTGAGATGATCCATCGACCCAGTGTACCTGATAATACCAATAACTGGCAGGTTTTCAATGATGATCAACATTTTCTTTCCTTCCTGGAACTCAAGGGTAATTTCGAACAACTGTATTTTGAGGGAAGTGACAACCTACCTCGTGAGAGTGTGCCCTTTGACAAAGCAGTCACCCAAGGGGAAGAAACAGATCAGGAAGGGTGCATTAAACTCAAGGGGAATAAGATTCCTAAAGGATTGGTAAGCTTAGAGGAACTATTTGATAAACATGACAGGTATGTGAAGTCTAGGGCTTCTACTGGACCTCAACAATCAGCTGAGCATGACAAAATCAATATTGGGAGTTCTACTGATCCTAGGCTAGTGAATATTGGAAAATGTTGCACAACAGATGAAAGAAGAAAAGCAATTGATCTTCTAAGGAGGTATAAGGATGTTCTTGCTTATTCTTATGAGGATCTAAAAGCCTTCAAGCCAAAAGATATGCAGCATTCTATTCCTCTCAAACCAGGAATTAAACCTTTTAAGCAGAAACAGAGGCAGTATAATCCCAAAATAGCTGACACCATCTTTCAGGAAATTCAGAAGTTGTTGAAGGCTAAAATCATTTTTCCCATTCACCATTCAACATGGATTGCAAATATTGTGCCTGTTAGGAAGAAAAATGGTGAGATCCGCATCTGTGTAGATTTCAGGAATCTGAATCAGGCTTCCTTGAAGGATAATTACCCTTTACCCATGATGGATCAGGTCTTGCAAGCAGTAACAGGGTCTGAAATGTTATCCATGCTCGATGGATTCTCGGGATACAATCAGGTAGAGGTTGATACTGCAGATCAACACAAGACAACTTTCACTACTCCTTGGGGTACCTTTGCTTACAAGAGGATGCCTTTTGGGCTCATTAATGCTGGCGCCACTTTTCAAAGAGCTATGGACCTGGCTTTTGGAAGTTTGAAAGGGAAGTGTATTGTCATATACCTTGATGACTTGACTGTGTTTTCTAAAACAAGGGCAGATCATTTCGACCACCTGGAAAAAGTTCTGCTGAGATGCAGAGAGCATGGGATCTCTCTGAACCCTAAAAAATCTGTCTTTTGTGTCACAGAGGGAAAGTTATTAGGGCACATCATTTCCAAAGATGGTATTAAGATTGATCCTGAACGAGTACAAGCTATCCAGCAAATTCCTCTCCCAACAAGTAAAAAGGGCGTGCACTCTTTCTTTGGTAAGATCAATTTTTTAAGAAGGTTCATCCCTGATTTTGCAGAGTTAACTTTGAATATTTCTCAGATGATGAAAGGGAAGAAAACATTCGGTTGGTCTTCTGAAGGAAAGGAATCCTTTGAAGGTATCAAGAGAGCTATCGCTAAAACTCCTGTTTTAGCCTGTCCTGATTTCAGCAAAGATTTTATTATCTATTGCTATGCCACAGATAATACCTTAGCTATTGTTTTGACTCAAGAAGACTCTAACGAGCATGAGCTCCCAATTGCGTTCATGAGCTATATTCTAAAAGATCATGAGTTGAAATACACCATGATGGAGAAACATGCTTTGCAAAGGGTTAAAGCTCACAAGCTTAGCTTTCGCTTTTACATCCTCAACTCTCATTCCATGGTATTGGTCCCAGATACAACTGTCAAGTCGATTCTCACACAGCAAGAATTTGGATCCAAGAGAGGGAACTGGGTTGCTAAGGTCCAAGAGTATGACATTGACATCAAACCGACCAAGCTGGTTCGTGGAAAAGGCCTTTGTGAGCTCATTGCTGAAGGAGCCAAACATGAGTTGCTGGAGGAGAAAGTTGACCTTCCTACCGTTCTGTTCCTTAGCTCAGTTGATGAATGGTATGCTGACATCGCCCATTTTCTCACCTATGGGGAATGCCCCTCTCATTTAACTGCCAAAGAAAAGAGGACTGTTAAATTGAGGTCAGCGCAATATGTATTGTGGGAAAATGCCTTGTTCAAGCGTGGGTTAGATGGGAGATTTTTGAAGTGTGTGGACAAGGAACAACAGAGAAAGTTACTCTCAGCTTTTCATGATCAGGCATGTGGAGGGCACTATTCATCAACGGTTACAGCTCATAAGATACTCCGTGGAGGATATTACTGGCCTTCCTTGTTTAAAGATGCATCCAAGTGGGTTGATAAATGTGAGGCTTGTCAGACCTTCGTGGGAAGACCCAAACTGGCCTCTTTGCCTCTTAAGCCAGTTGTAATTGAAGAACCTTTTCAGCAGTGGGGTTTGGACTTCATTGGAACACTTAATCCTGCTTCTAGTGCTGGTCACACTCATGTGCTAACTGCCACTGACTATTTCACCAAATGGGTAGAGGCTATTCCAGTCAAGAGTACTACTTCTGAAGTGGTGTGCAGCTTCATAAAAGAGAACATCTTGGTAAGGTATGGTGTACCTAATAAGATTGTAACAGATAATGCTTCGAATTTCTCCTCAACTGAGATAATGGATTTCTGCTACGGGTATGGCATCTCCCTGGCTCATTCTTCAGATTATTACCCCCAGGGAAATGGGCAAGCAGAATCCACTAACAAAAATATGGTGACTATTATAAGGAAGTTGGTCAATGAGTCTCAACGAAACTGGCACAAGAAGCTCTATGATGCTCTTTGGGCATAGGATTACACCAAAGAGAGCTATTGGAATGTCTCCTTTTCAAGTGGTATATGGAGTAGAAGCTCAATCCAAAGAATAAGGAAACCGCCACCTTGCACTAATGAAGGCCATCAAGATACTAGTTTCGTAGATGCTTTGATAAGAGAATTATGTACTGCACAAACCGAATGAGGACAGATTGGTGGTTGCATTGATAGGATATCTGTTCACCAGCAGAAGGTAAAGGTCCTGTTTGATAAGAAAGCCAGGTTCAGAGATTTCCAAGTTGGAGACACCGTGCTATTATGGGACAAAAGACATGAACCTCGTGGCAGCCATGGAAAGTTTGATTCCCTTTGGCTCGACCTTTCAAGATCAGACACTTTGCTGGTAAGAATTCTTTCTACCTTGATTACATGGATGGTTCTCCTCTCCCACTTCCTTATAGTGGGCAGTATCTCAAGTTGTTCAAGTCATAGGTGACTAGGGAGTCCCTTTGTATATTCTGTATAGTGCTTTTGCTTCTCCGTTTTTGGCGTGTTTCCTTTCTCCTTTTGTTTTGGTGTGTTGCCCTCTGTATTGGTTTTCTTTTGACTCCGTTGCCCAATGGATAAGGTACTGGTCTGCTTCCCCTGAGTTTGTCTAAGTTCTTGCCTTGTCTCATTCCTTGAATTCATGCCAAGTCATCCCCAGAAGGAGCCAGCTGTTGTCCACTCAAAATTTCCCTGTTTTTTAAGAAAGTCATTTTCAAAATTTTGAGTTTTGAGTGTTTTCTCTGTTGTCTTGCAAGTGTTAAAAGTCATGAAATTGAAAATCCACAGTTTTGGGTCATTTTGTATGTATTTCGGGCCTGTCGGACATTTTTGTCCCGCGTGTCCCAAGTTCAAAAGTGCGTCCTGTTCCCCGATCGGCCGATTTCCCCGAAGTTGTCCCATTTTCGGGCCCGTCGGAACTTTTCGTCCCAAGTGTCCCAAACTTAATCGTGCAAGTTGTTCAATTTTCGGCCGAAACACCCGAACCGCGTACTTCACACTTTCGTGTCCCTAATGTCCCAAGTCAAATTGTGCAAGTTGTTTCATTTTTGGCCGAAACACCCAAATCCACGTACTTCGCACTTTTGTCCCTAATGTCCCAAGTCAAATTGTGCAAGTTGTTTCATTTTCGGCCGAAACACCAATCCGTGTCCCTAATGTCCCAAGTCAAATTGTGCAAGTTGTTTCATTTTCGGCGAAACTTTTGTCCCCCTAATGTCCCAAGTTGTTTCCAAACGGGCCCTTTGTTCCATTTTCGGCCGAAACACCCGAACCGCGTACTTCGCGCATTTTCATCCCAATTGTCCCAAAGAGCATTTGTGCGTCTTCTCCCTCGCCGACCCGACGAGCCGAGCCGCGTTTCACGTGCATTCGCGTCTCACATGTCCCAAGCGAACCAAGTGCCATTCATACTTAGTTTTTCCCGCTCACCCCGAGTATGTTGCTTTTCAAACTGATAGATATGAATTTAATGCGCATTGATCACCTTTCTCTCTCCAAAACGGCTATATAACGGCAGACCTCCTTTTGCATTTCTCACACTGCTTCCTTGCTATCTTTGCTCGAACCCTTGCAATCTAATTCCCTGCGCGTATATCCCTTTTCTCTGTAATTCCTCCCCGAATTTAGGTTGCAGCTCTGATACTATCAATATGAAGATCAAATTCCAGGGACAGGAACAAATTTCACCACTAGAGTCTGCCGTTCCCAATATTGGGGACAGTGAAGCTCGGCATCTCGACTTCGGTGATTTTTGGGCGAGGGTGGCAGATGCAAACCCTACACCAATGGCACAAATGATTCACGATAGCGGTTTGGCCTTTGCTGGCGGTTTCCCGATCTCAGTACAGTGTGCTGATACCGTGCTTTCATGCGGAGCTCACTTCGACCCCGCTTCGAGTGAATTGACCAATATACACGGGGAACTCATCGCCAAACTAGATGCTGCCGCCATTAGCGCTGCTCTAAGGATCCCAGAGATGGATAATGCCATAGTCGTCTCTCGGGATCAAGCACAGGCCCTGTTCGATCAAGACAAGACAAATACAAAGCACGGTGGCAAAGTCCTCGGCTAAAGAACCCTAAGAAGGGAGCATCTCACCTATCCAAAACCCTAATCCGAGGCAGATTTCAATGAAGAATTGTCCGATTTCATAATTCTCGCTTGGCTCGGTTATGGGTTTGCCCACTACCAACGAATTTCACTTTTGGGATGTGCCCGCCATCAAGCATGGTGTGCGAGGGAACGCAAAATATCAACTCGGTGGAGATCATCGCATGAATTTGGCAGAGCAACCTATCCAACGTGCAAAGAAACGAAGAAATTCTATATGACTTCGCACTGATGTACACTGGCAAAGATCAAGGCAAAGTGGTTTGGTTTCTCTTACATAGATGCTCACAAAGATGATCCAAGATATGCCTACTCGCCCAGCTTCACCCCTGAGACCAAAGCAATCGTAATTTCATAAGGGTCAACGACACTTTCACCATGTATGTGGTCAGGCTGCTCGAAGGTGACACTGCCAGGAGGTTTTCTGATGAAGCTATGACTCTGATATCGCACTACGGTGCCTACTTCATCCAGTTCAGAAAGTTCTCTTATATCAGGTTAGCCGGCTATGAGGGCACCCCTCTGAGACTGCCCATGTTCTGCAATGATAAAATGGCCTTGATAGAAATATGCAGGCAACTAGACAAGTTGCACAGAACTTGCAGAGATAAGAAGATTTCTGGCTTGCACTTTCCCATCTCTTTGGGAAATTATACCTGTAAAACAGCCCTAGATGCACAGAATGTAGAAAGAACCCTGGTTCCCATCACTGTTCACTTCTTCAAGCCAAGGACTTGCTTCGACTTGAAGAGGTTCATCAAGGCGTAACATCAAAATAGTCTATCATCATAGAGCTGATACATAAGACTATTGGGCTGATTGTGCTGATGATTTTGAGGCTAGAAGGAGGCACTATGGCAGATTCTCCTTGCAATTAATCGAAGAACTCGGCCTATATCAAGTTCCTGAAGGACTAAAGGATGACAACTCCGATCTATACTCGTATGAGTATGAAAATGTGGTTAAGCACACTCCTTTGGAGGACTTGGATTGGAACAGGAAAGAGAGGGATGATCTGGCTGAGATCCTTGCTCCAGTCTTAGTCAGGACTAAGGTCTGGTTTGACAGGAAAGTTCGAGAGTTCAGGAGGCATTCAGGAGAATCCTCTTCTAAGGATGCTTCAACACCAAGAAGAGAAGCATCTATTCCAAGGTCGGAAACACCAGTGAAGACCCCTCCTACCTCATCAACTCAAGGACCTGCAGCTTCCACTCCTTCTTCATCCACCAAGTGTATATAAGAAGAAACTCAAAGAAGTAAAGAAAGAACCTCGGAAGAAGATCTCAAAGAAAGCAGCAGAAAATTTGCCTATGGACCGAGAGAACATCATTGTTCTCAGTGAAAGTGAAGAAAGCGAAATGCCAACCCCTGCAAATGCTCCTGAAGACCCAACTGATAAAGATAAAGAAGTCCAGAGCACTGAGCTTCCAGGTGCTGTAGATCCTTCTACCACAATTGCCTCCAGTGCCCCACTCACATCTCAACTTGAGTCAACAGCTGCGCAGACCTTGAGTGTCATGAGCTCCCTGTCTCTTGGTCCCCTTGCCCCTCCTGCTGATTCTTCTCTTCCTCTTTTGCGTGGGTGCAACCTTTGGTCGACAAAAGGAAGAGGAATTTTCTTCTCAAAGCTCAGGACCAAATTTTGATGTTGTGGCAGCTTTGTTAGGTACTACTCCTTCTCGTGCTAAAAGGGCCAAAACCACCTCCAGGATAGTATCTGATGATCAGGGTCAACAATTCTTGGAGATTGCTAAACCTACAATAGACAAATCAGAGCAGGATTTGCAGGCATCTGACTTAGAGCTCTCAAGAATTCCAATGGGAGAGTCTACCCCTGAAGGTGAGATTCACAACCTCCAGGAAACAGTCACAAGAGTCATTGGGAGGGTAGAGAAAGGGCAACAAACTATTGAACAGTTGGAAGAACAGGCCCAAGTTCTCACAGGTTTCATCAAGTCTCTTTTGTCTAAGGACAAGGTTTTGGACCCTACCCCATTGACTACTCTCCCACCTCCTGTAATTCTAAGCCAAGATGAAGTGCAGAGTATTAAAGATATGCACAAGTATTCCGTCTATGGCAGAGCTATTGAAGCCATGGTGGATGACATGCTTGTTGCTGGATTAAACTTCATCGATGAAGCTTTCAAACTCCACGAAAAGGTGAGCAATGTGCAACTGAAGCTCTCCTCCACTATCAATATCATGGACAAAGAGCTCAAACTCTGGAGCAGTTGCATAGTAGACCTCCGACTCATGGGACAGACAGATGAGAACATTTTACTGGCGAGTAAAGTTTTTGATGATGCAAAGGACAATCTGTCGAAGTCCTGGGTCTACAGTGTGGAGTGGAAGATCAAAGTCCTGGAGGAGGCTTTGGGAGAACTGAAGAACAGCTGGCAGAAGGGCGAAGCTTTCAAGACATTGGTCGTCTCAGCTTTCAAAGATATACACTGTCATCTTCAGGATGAAAATTCTGGTGTTTCCCTTTCCTTGCAAGAAATCAAAGCTCAATTCAGAGCTTTTGTCAAAGATAATTTATTCAAGGAAAGCTCCATCTCCAAAGAAAAAATGAAGGAGATTTGCTCTCTTCAATCTGCCATTGAAGAAGCAAATAAAGATTATCATACTCACGTCGAGTTTGATAAAGAGATGGAGAAGTGTCTTGGATTTTGGACTCGCCTACACCAACACATCGGTCCTCGTGGCGTAGATATAGCCGAGGCATTAAGAAATTCAGCAGCGGATTCTCGAAGTCAAGGGGTCCTCTCGACCGCCACCTGTCTTCTTCCCCATTCTTTTCTCTTCTTCCCTTTCTTTTTCCGTTTTCTTTGTAATAAGTTGAGGTACTGCGATTGGCGGTCCTTAACTATTCTTTAGTTAAAAGAAACGGTTACGAAGAGTAACTGAATTGTAAGCTATATAATGGCCTTCTTTACGCCATTCTAAAGGAGGAAGAACTTGGCATATTTTCTGAAAGTGTAAATAGATCACAAAGAAATCAATACAGAAGGGCCTTCCATTCATTGTCTATCTAATCTCTGTTATCTCTGTGTTTTCATTTAATTTTGTGAAGATCATTTGTCTCTAGTTTGTTAGTCTCACTGATTGCATATTTTCAAATATTGCAGTATGGTGATCTTGTATAACCAAGAAGGAACTTTGTGTCCTTGATTAATGAATCTGAAGAAGGTTATTTACAGAACTTTGTGTCTTTAAATTTCATCTTATTCATCCAATGCAAATGATCTTGTTTTAAATTCACTACAACTTCGTATACATAAAGAATTATTCTGCTATCTATAATTCTGCATGTTGCTCTTCTGCTCATCCTCGTATTCCCTTTCCTCAGTCCTTTTGTAACTGATGATCCTTGTAGGAAACACTTTCGTAATATCCAAGTTCAACCATAAAATCACGTCTTGTGTACATTTGTAAATAAGTTCGTTTCGAATAAGGGAACCTTCGTATGATGGTCCACTACATTATTCTCGAGGGAAGGTTTTCAACTCTTCCTCTCGCATCATTTGGTTCTCCTCAACCATTTCAAGTGTGAAGTCAAGGTAAGTTTTCCATACTATATTTTGCACTCCTTAGAGAAGTTTGTTTTGGAGGTCCAAGGACATAAGAGGGTATCTCGACTGCATCAAGGGGTTATTTTTCCGATTAACTAGCTTCATTCTTGATGTAGTGGCTAATGACCCTACCCCTTCTTTAGCTATCCTACCTCCTCATCAACTCCGTATCCACTCCAAGAATCCCCTTTTTAGTGACACCGTATGTGAACCCCTCTAAAAATTGATTCTTAGAAGCAACAAAAAATATAAAGAGCCACTTGTTGAAGAAAACCCCATTGTTGGCTTCCCTATTGACCCCATTCGTCAGTCACCCCCATTGTCTTGGAAAATTTCACCCTATAAGTCGATACCCTAAAGACCATTGAAGATAATGTGGATTATCTCCTAAAGGTTGGCATTAAGAAGACAGATTTTGACTCCACTTCCACACTCATAGAGGAAGTTAACACTCTCTCTACTCAATTCAGAGCTCTTAAGGAAAAGCAAAACAATAAATTGGCCATTCACAAAGCAGTCCTAGATCTTCTTCAAGTCCACATTCATCAGATCTGTGAAATTAGTGGCATTCTAACCTCAGCTTGGAAGAATGTAAGGATTGCCAAGAATTTAAAATATTCCAACTGGGATCCTAATATTAGAACAACATTGAATCTCTACCATGCACTCAAGTATTTCTCTTAAGGTTTATAATAGGTCTTCTTGTTAGTGCCTTTGTCTTTGTGTTCTATGCTTGCGCATTTGTTGTGGTGCAATTGTAAAGTTGCGCTTTTCTATTGTATGTCTATTGTTAGGATTTTTATAGGCAGATTATCCCCGCCTTAGTACTTTCATGTTTCTTTTGTTTGGTTGGGGTGTGGCCCCCATAGATTAAAAAAACCACGTTGCTGTTCCTCCTTGTTTATCATGGTTTTTTATCCTTTTGAATGTAAAACTAGGTAAGGTCCTCTAAAACCTTTTACCTCTAGTAAAACAAAATATAAATGAAGTTGTTTTTCATGGCTTCCGAAGTTGCTTGTAAATCAAAATGGAATATTTAGCTAGTTTTATAAAGAATTCACCTATGTGATTATTTCCAAGTTTAACATAGGGGAAACAAAAATTGCATTAAAATTATTCATTTAGGGGTTTATTCCAGACTAGAACTACACTATCACTTTACCTTCTTTGTCTAATATATGCTAAGAGATGACATAATGAAAACTCGCATTCTTCTTTTCCATTACTCAAGCAAATCCAACAACATTTGATTAACTAAAAATGAACTAGTAAGTATGAAACTTATTTTTTCTTAATACCGCAATAAGATAAATAGTGCAAGAGTAACCAATTCATAAATATCAACCTACTTTCATTTCATTAACTTTTATTTTTCTAAGCAAGATAAAATGCAAACTTCCTATCCATAACCCAAGCCCTTAAATATGCTTTTTAAAAGAATACAAGCCCACCAAAACTTTCATTATGTAATTTTTACAAACATACACAAGGGAAAGAATACAAGTTTACAATATAATCTAAATTTATTCTCAACAAATGCAAGTATAACCAAATCTTTCGTTTGAAAAATTTTACAAACATACACAAAACTAGGGATAATTTCTTGTGCGAATATTCATAAAATAGAAAAAAAAACATTTTCGGAAAATTTGAAAATGTGATTTTTTCAAGGCGGGTCGATTTCCTATTTGCCTAAAATTTACAGTATATATATTTTTTTGGGGTCAGCTTCACCTACATTTGAAAACATCTCCTATAAAAACCTAGGTGATTCATCGGGTAGTATACTATGGTACTACCACCAATAGCTTACCAATATTGTGAACTCGCATACTCTAAGCACTAAGAGATTGTTGTTATCCTGTTAGTAGTTTAGAGTCGGGTGACAGATGATATTTTTTGATGCATGACCCATTGAATTTGTTGATGCATGACAAAAGGGTTAGTATTTGATGCATGATAGGGATATAGTTGACGCACGACAAGGAGGTATTGCAGATGCACGACAAGGGGTTTGTTGTTGACGTGTGATAAGGAGGTATTGTAGATGCATGATAAGGGGGTTAGCTATTGACGTATGACAGGGATATAGTTGACGCACTTTTGACATGCGACAGGGATAGTTGACGCGTTGTTGACATGTGACAAGGAGGTTAGTTTGTTGGCATGACGAGGATATAGTTGATGCGTGACAAGGATAAAGTTGACACGTGACAAGGAGGTATTGCAGACACACGACAAGGGATTTAGTTGTTGACATGCAATAAGGAGGTATTGTAGACGCGCGATATGAATTTTTTCTCTGACACACAACTTGGTTATTTTCCTTGTGCATGACTCTTTTAAGAATAATGGAAGGTGCTAGTCCTCAGAATGTGAATACCATAAAAGTAACTAAGAAATATCGAAGTTCATGATCAAGTATTTTGGAAACTCTGCTGATATAGATATCGCAAATACCAAAACCATATAGGTGCTACTAGAAAGAATCAATACATGACTATGTGGAATGTAATATTGAGGTGGACATGCATTCTGCACAATATCAAACAAATGGCACCTATGATAATATGCCAGATCTTGAAGATATAATTTTTGAGATGCCAGATCCTGAAGATATTCTTCTTGTTGGGGTGCAACCAGAGTGCTTCAAGATATCACACATACAAATACTCCACAAAATGGAACACGAAATAAAATTAAAATTCTATTTCATGAAAGAGGAAACCAGTGATTGTGATATTGCTAAAAATTCTACTCAAAAAAGTAAAAGATTAAAAACAAACAAGAATATGTGGACCATTGGCGGGACATACCGGTTTGATTGGGATGCCAAATTTACATTTATCGAACATGTAAAATCATCTAATTCAAAAGAGATCCCATTTGAATGTACATGTACAATATGTACGTGGAAATTAGGAAAGCAACAAAAATGCAAATGAAGTTGGACACTATAGAAAAATATTGTGGAAAATAATATTTGAGTATAACGGGGCATATGGCTAGAAAATCAAAACACACATGTGAAAGACTGAAAAATAATGCATGTATGTTAAATACCCAGTGGATTATGAAGTAGAGAAGAAAAAACACAGAAATCTCGTGGAAAAGGGAGGAACGATCACATCGTAAATTGGTAAGATGAATCAAACAAATCTACATGCAAAACTCATACAGTTCTCTACTTTATTTCACATACTAAAGAAAGGAAGACTGATTTTGGATTTCCTTGATTTCAAAGTTTTGTATCAATATAATGGAATGCTTGAACGTACCTCAGTCTCATTGGTCTGAAAGTAGTGAATGGGAAATGGAAAAATTCCTTTCGATGATAAAGAAGGAAGATTTGAAAGGGAATGTAAAAAAAATCAAATTTTATCTCTCTTTCAATTGATGAAGTGACAATGAATGACAAAGACTTTGCATGTGTATGTATCCACATCTATACTTTAGAAAATCATATAAGGACGCCTCATCTCGCTTTGGGTGTTATGAAAATGGTTGAAAATCTGTAATGCCAAAAACCTACATAAAATAGTTGTTTCTCATTTGAAAGATATTGTTGGAATGATGATTATGAAATTGCTACAAAATTGGTATGCATTGGAGCAGATGGTGCATCTATCATGCAGGGTCACCAAATAGAGTTGTGTGTTAGATTACAAACAACATTGGCCCCATATTTGCTACCAATTCACTGTATGGCTCGCATAATGAATTTAGCGTATAAAATGGTAAGCAACTATGAAAATGTTGCTAAATTAGAAGACCTTATAAGAGAACTTCATGCCTATATGGCAAGTAGCCCAAAGTGATTTCTTGAGTTCCAGAAATTCACAATTGGAATTACAGATGGAAAAAAAATTCTGAAAGATGTTGAGATGAGATGGATCTCTTTGTATGAACTTGCATGCAGAGTTTGTGAGGATTATCCTTCGTTGGTTGGTTTCATGCACAAATATCGTCATGAATTTGATAGGGCGAGGACTTTTTGTTCCGTTTAACTGATTTGGAAAAATTTCTTACATTGGTTGGTATTCTTCCAATGTTGCAGGAGATCAATACACTGATGAAGCATGCACATGGGAGATTAATCTATATTGTGGATTTTATACGGATGAGAAAAATGGTATGTCAAAGTCTTGATATCTTTTATTGTTCCCAAGATAGTTTTGATACACATATTTTTGAGAATTGGAAAGCTTTATTAGATCTTAAAAATCCTAGTAACTATTTGAGATTTAATATCCATGATCACCTTTGCATCACTGTTAATGGGAGAGACATACCACTGCACATTTTGTAAAAATGTCAAGATATTACAAGATCGGAATGAGAAGATGTTCTCGTGACACGTAATCTCTTTGATTCTGTTATAGTTGAAACAAGAATAAATCTTAAAAAAATCAGAATCCTTATCATTAGAAATTAGAGAACATTTCTCCAAAGATAAAATTCTTGAAGCAATGGGTGTGATGAATCCTAATTTTTGGAATACTTAAGGTGGTCGTGTAGACTTTGTAAGAAATCATTTCCATAAATCCATGGTTACAATAATGGAACATTTCACAAAGACTTCAGAGTCAAAGGGTATGGAAATCAAAGGTATACTGAATGTCGATTTATTAAAGTTTCAATCAACAAATTTTGCAACAACAATGAGGAACCAATATAAAAATTTAGACGAACCTTCTGAAAGTGTTGCTATTACTAGGTTGTGGCATGGAATCCATCAAATTTCTATCTTACAAGAAGACATCGGTGAATATTTCAGATTATATGAGTTAGGCCAAAAAATGATATTGGGGTCTGTGGAGGACGAAAGGGTTTTCAATGATTTATCATTTATAAAATCAAAACTAAGAAACAGTTGGATTAAAATCTGGAAAGTTCCATGAGGTGTTATGTATCTCACTACTCCATGGAAACCTTTTCTTTCAACAGAGAAAATTATGCACTAGAATTCCCTTTGCGAAAGAAGAAGTGTGAATAATATAGCTACAAGTACAGTTGTCCCCAATGATAAGAGTGGAATTGGCGCATCGTCACACTCTACGAAGAGAACATCGAGTTTGAAGAAACTATTGATACAATGGATAGTTTCAAATTTAAATAGGTATCTCCTTCACCTTACTTTTATTGTTTGTCACCTTAAATTTTGTTTCATCTCTTGTTATCATTAAATATGTTACAGTATATATATTTACATTTATTTAAATACTATTATTTCATCTTTTTTTTTTAAAACATGGGTTGACATCCATCCGAGGAAGCTCACACTTCTCGGGACTGACAATGTCAGGAAACTCACCCATCTATCTACTAATCCATTTCTCATGTTGAGTTTTCTTAAATCAAAGATCTAACACACTACGAAGGATGATTTCATAGCCATCTAAAACACTAGAGGTAACTTAAACCCTATCATATAACATTTCTTGATTTTTTACAATTATGTTTAATTTATTTTTATATTTGCAAAATGCTTTGATATATTTTTAAAAATTTGTGGGATAAAATCACACAATCAAATTTTACAAAGAGGATGTTTTTTCCATATTATACAATTCATAATCCACGATCCATTATACAATTCATCATCCATGATCATGCTTGAAGCTAAATCTACATCTACATAAAATTCATCATCATCCATATATATCATATCATAATCCTGACACTCCAATTATTATTAAAACAATTATTTATCTATTTTAAATGTGCAGAAATGTCTATGTCCTAACACATTCCATTTTTAAAAAA
This sequence comes from Taxus wallichiana var. yunnanensis, assembly GCA_018340775.1. Lineage (NCBI taxonomy): Eukaryota > Viridiplantae > Streptophyta > Pinopsida > Cupressales > Taxaceae > Taxus > Taxus wallichiana. Next base: position 553,267,675 of record CM031234.1, read on the forward strand.
ATTTATCTATTATCATCATTCATCATCATCTATATCCATTCTAATGTCATCATATCATTACAAGTATAGAGAAGAATATTTTGAGAACATTTAAATGTCTCTATCATACTACATTCCAAATTTTCTTATAACAATTATCCATTATCATCATCCGATCCCATGATCGTGCTTGAAGCTAAATCTACGTCCACATACAATTCATGATAATCCATATCTATGAGACTATGATTCTATTGTAATGTCATCATCCACATCTAATGCAATCGTCATTACAAGTAGAGAAGAAACATAAACACCATATACAATCTAGAAATTCTATACATAATATATAGGAAGTTATAGAATTAAAGATTATATTGTATTTCAAATTTTCAAAGGCTATCAAATTCAAGTTTCAATTTTCAAATCCAAATAATAAAATTCAAATGCCATGACCATCACATTCAATGTTTCAAATATAGATTCTATTTTTCAAGTTTCCACACTCAATAATGAAATTTTTCAACCCTCAATTTTCTATACCCCTTTCCACTCATGTACTCCTTTCCCCAATGGATTATCCACATGTAGCCCTTTCCCCAATGGCAGAAATAATCCAAAAATTATGAGATCTTCCACAACATTATCTAGATTCTTTAAAATTATTTCTTCTTGCTTTGTCGCATCTTCATGGGATAGCAAATTTAGATCAGCAATACCTTGGTTTTGAATAAAATTTCGTGGTCGAAGCCATGCTCTTTAATTATCCGCTTGAGTGTATTATTTTGTTTGTTAACCAAAACAATATTTTCCTTAAAATTCCTCAATGCAGATAAACTATTCTTTGTGGTTTCCAAGTCAACTTGGAAAACCTTTGCTTGACTCTTCAAATTTTCATATTTCAATGCGCACAAAAATAAGTGATGTCAATTCAACATATTACTAAAATAAGAAAAATTCAAATTAACAAAAATATTGTTTGAACTCGATAATACTTACGACCACTCTATCTCTCTCAGCATTTGCAACTGCTACCAAATCCTTGTCCTTAGACCATTGGTTAAAATATGTCTAGGCCTCAGAACTAATATTTTCCAATTCGATTAATGTCTTATCCAAAATGACATCTTTATAGTTGTTGTTATACATGATAGTCCCACTTCTTACTTGGGTAAGTAAGGAATCCATATTCACATGTTGATTCTATACTGCAGCATATAAACTATCCCTTTGGCAATAATTTTCATAACGACTTATTATCTAATTGATAAGTACTTTAGCCCTTCTCTCCTATTCTATGAGCTGACCAATATGAAGTAGAATAAACTCATCGACGTGGGATTGAAAATCATAACCAATTAAGTTATCTAAAGGAAAAGGTAGCAACTATTCACCATCTGAATCTGAAGAAGATGATCTTGCTAGAGAGGTATGGGGATTTCGGGTTAATCAATTGCTACTTGTTTCTACCTTTGGGTGGCCTGATCCTGTTTGTGATAAAATAAATCAATAGTCAAACAAATAAATCTAAAGTGAAATGTAGTAGTGAAAGTTGAATAAAATATGTTGAAATAAAAGTATACCTACTAGCCTTGAATCATCTCACGTGTATTGAAAAATCTGTTGGGTCATTGCTATCAATGCCCAAGTAATATTCATCTAAATTTATATTATTTAAAACTGATATGCCCGTTGCACTGGGCAAGCCACCAAGTGAGAGGGTTGGAATTCAAACGAGGAGGAAATGTTTAGTGTCCCACTAGGGGCCGGAGGAATTGGCATGCATTTACCAATGTTCTTTTTCCCGATCCTCTGGTTGGCATTTTGAATATTATTGGTGGAGGGGGTGGTGCCACTGTTTGTACAGAAGGCGAGGGACTGCAATGTGCTGAAAAGTTCAAGAAAAATCATATGAAAAACTAGAAAACTATGCAAAAACTACGAAATTAAATGAAGTAATATTCAAAACTTGTACCTTGTTATTGAGGGGTAGCTTTTCACGGTGCTTGAGGTGGCCGTGTTGGAGTAGTAATTGATGGTTTTTGAGTTGTCTATTGCTTGGATTGCTGAGATGGTTGTTGAGAAGACATAAATGCATGTGAATGAACTATATGAATTGGGGAAGATGGTTGACTTTGAGAAGCACTTGTATGGTCCAAAGTCCCTACAATGTCATCAACATACGATTATATGTCAATTCAATATGGTAAAATTTAAATGGGAAAATGAAAATACAAATTTGGAATTTGTAAATAATACATGTAAGGGTATTACTTCTCTGGCGTTTAACGAATTCAACTGGTTGGTGGTTCGGAGATGAGTGAGCTTCCATTTCAAATTGTGAATCTCCCGACGCATCAGCGTGTTGTTGGCCTCTTCCTCTTGATGTCGCCTTTTTTTGGGGAAGGGCCTCCAAAGATATTCTCTCAAAAGAAAAATAGTTAATACTTGTTATCGGTCTAATGTTGAAATACAAACTTTAAAGTTCATACCGATGTTCTTGAAATGGAATTGACAAATTCATCAACGCCTTGACTGTGTAAGTGGGAATTGGTTTTTCTTTTAAATTTAAAAGAGCCTCGTAATAAAGGCCAAGGAGAGTTTGTGGTGTGAATGACTAGGTTTTTCTGAAAGCTTTGCATTTGTAATGTCAGATTTTTTTTTTTTATAAAAAGGTGCACCAATCAAATTTTTGCTTTGTGATAGTTGCAAGAATGTATGCAATGGCCCAGTTTGGTATATTTGTTTTCCGACCCTGCAAAACTATTCTGGATTGAAAGAAGGAAATCATAGCATCAAGAAAGTGGTGTGCAATTCCTTGTGTATCCACACCACATCTGGATTTATTGACATGAGCTATAAATGCCAAAAACCGTTGGAATTAATATAAATTTGAATTGTATCAAAATCAAAAACTAAATACAAAATGACAAATGAAAACAGTTTACACTTACAATCAACATGGAAACTGAAATTTGATTCGAGGTATTTCTTATCGTCTTCGATGAGTGTTTCCTTCATTGTAACAATGGGTAAATTTTTGAATGGGAGGCCTATAAACCGATGAATATCAGCTGGGTCGATACCGAATTGAAACAATCGGCCATCCACAGTAACATTAAACATGTCGTCCTCTATATTGTACGAGGAGAGAAGGTAGTTCAAAATATCATGGTCTATTTCAAAATGGGGCATCTTAACAAGCCCACCAAACTCACATGCATCAATCAAATCCTTGTATTCCGAATTCATTTGTAAAATCAGTCTGGATGCGGGGGCACAAAGGGTTCTGTGAGAGTATCTTTCCCATGGAAATAACTTGTGGGTTGACTAGATTTTCCTCTTGATTTTTGTCTTGAGCTTGGGATGCACTTGTAGTCACCATTGTAGTTGTCCTTGAGCTTGATTATACCTGACCTAGATAATGGATTCTGTATACAAGAAAATTTGAGAGCCGGAAAGTGTAAACGTGAAAATGACTGCGGGAGGGTATTTATAGAAAAAACACACGTCAACAACCCTTGTTGACATGGGTCAACAGGGTTTGTTGACGCGCATCAACCATGCATCAGTGTCTGCAACTCAAAAAAAGTGGGTGAAAATTTAGTTCTGAAAAATTGGTAAATTCACCTTTCAGTGAAACTGGTTTCGGGGATATTCGCTAGGTATTTTCCACCTCCAATTTCCAAGAGGTCTCTGAAAATGAACACCGCACAAAACAATGGTAGAAACATTTTACAACTTGAAGGAGTAAGCTTACAATGTGCTCAATAGCAAGAGTAGGAGTCATTATAATATGAGAAAGAAAAGATCCCAATGCAACAAGATTTCTTCTCATGAATAGTAATAAGGCTTAATCCCATTACTTAAAATCTTTAAAATAATCACAAAAGAAGGATTAAAACAACATTTGAATCAACATTTGTTTGTACATGATACACATACATCCCGAAATGGAAGATTTCAAGAAAATTTTACAACATAATTTTACAAGAACCAAGTAAAAACCAAGTGGAAAAGATTTCCCCAAAAGTGGAAAGGTAACATGACAAAGTCTCCAATTTTATCCATTAATCTTCAAGCTAAAATCTACATGTTTTTGATTCCATAAGATTTTCAAATCACAAGGAAATAGGTTTTGGTTACCTCCCAACCTATTGGCATCATTACATGACATATTCAAAGTATGGAGGACATGATAGCCTCCCTCCAAGACCATGGGAGAGAGAGCATACATGCCTTTGTTATGAACAAGTGAATAGGGTAGGTGAAAAAAACATACAAGCACATTTCACACATATACAAAAATAAAAATCAAATCATACACAAGGAAAAGCTCCATGCTTCCCCAATATGGGGAAGAGTGGTAAGAAACAAATAAGAACCAAGTGGTGAATCCAACCATAGGAAACACAATTAACACTCCATACAACCTCCTTATATCTCCAAACACAAAATCCCTCCTTATCTCTCCAACCCATGCACCAAGCCTCCTCCTTGGAAGGATTTTCAAACTATTAAGATTTCCTTGCCAAGGATGGGGAAAGAAGTCCAAACCATATGAAAATATTTTCACCACATCAAACCATATGATGGAGGAATAGACAAAACCATCATGGATTGCCCATCAATCCATGTGGTGAGAAGGTATTCATCTATCTTCCCCACACTCCAAAATAAATCACAAGCATGGTGGATGGAAAAAATACAATAATAAAAATCCACATATACACATATAATCCACATATAACAACACAAACAAAACACCATTTTCATTTCATAAACATAAGTTATTTTTCATAAGCAAAAACATAGAAGAAGAATAAGGAGGCCTACCTCAATCAAGCTCTCCAAAATCTCTATGTAATCCACAATCCAAAGCTCCTAGCTCCACAAGCACACCCAAAATATCCAACACCCAAATGCAAGAATGACCAAAGAGTCCCCAACCCCTCTCCATGAGGGAATATTAAAATAAAACCAATAAACAATTCCCCCAAATGAGAGGGTGACATGTGTCACCCTTCTCATCTCCCCACACAAAGATTCCAAAAACAAAAACAAGAATAAAACAACTCTCATTTTGGAGGTAAACTCCAAATTTCCCAAAATGTGATTAAAACCAAAACCTCTACAACTTTTAATACACACATAAAAACTAACTCACTTACAAGAAAGTGATGTGTGAGGGGTCAAATGGGAGGAAAATATCATTTGGCCTTGAAAAGAGACCCCCTACCCATAGGTAGGGTCCAAGGGGTCCTTTTCCATGATAGGGAAGTTCCCAAAATGAAAAGTGATCACCAAAATTGCCACTTTTAGCCCAAATCCGAGTTTGGGCTAAATGACACAAGAGTTGAGGTGGTGGGGCCCACCCAAGTGGCACTTAGGTGGTCCCATTCCTCTAACAACCCACTTAATTAATACTAAACACAAAATATTAAAATTAGGGACCACTATGTCCCTAAACAAGCTCAATACAACAAAATAAATTACATATAATAAACGCTTTTACAATTAGGGGTCACCCATGGTGCCCAAATACAACATGCAACAATCAATAAGGCTTCACACTATAAAAATGGCTAGGATGGGGAGAGAAAAGGAAAACATTTCCACATTTTGCATATTTTCAAGGGAGAGATAAGGATGTATTTGAGTGTTTTGTGATGTGCACATGGAGGTTTTTGGGTGGAACCCTATTTCACTTGGGTGGTAAAAGGAGGTGGTTCCCATATTTCCTTGCTCCTTTGTCTTATTTTCAAGCCTATGTGTTTATACAAAAATTGTAAATCTTTTTTGTGTGTGTTTATTTGAATGTGTTACAATTTTTGGATTGTATGTTTTGTGGAAGCCATTATAATTGTGAATTTTTAAAATTTGCAAACTCTCCCTATTGTTCTATAGTTGGGGCTCGGGGGCCAATAACGAGGATGAATTCTCCTCCTTATTGGAATAAAGGTTGGGCGGAGAGCATTGCCTACTCCCCTTTCCTTGTATGGTGATTTGAAATTGAGAAGATGCAAGAGTGCAAAGTTGAAGCTATGGAGTTGGAGGATGATCTTGATATGGAGACCTTTGTATTTGAGCCTATGAAAGAATCCTATTTTGTAAATTTGGCCATGTTGTTTCCACTTAGAGTGGAAGGCTTGTAATTCTTGTATTTTAAAATAATGTTCTTGTAAATTTAATTTTTCAAATTTGTAATGTTATAGTTGAAAGGAGAAATTTCAAAGTTGTATTTTGTTGGAAAGGAAACTCTTCTAAATATGGATTTTGTACAAAGGTTGTAATGTGTATCCATTTTAAAGAAATGATATTGTTGTATGTAAAGTATATGTTGGTTTCGTTTTTTTGTATTGTTGGCAAACTTGATTTGAAAAGATAAAAAGAAGAAGTTTCATTTGAGTATGTTTATACCTTACCTCCTCTTTGAACTAGTTGTAAAATGGTGAAATTATTATGGTCTATTGTTGCATTTTTTTTTACATTGCAAAACAAAGAAAATGTAACTCAACTAAATCCTTGGTTGAGAAGAAATTAGTCTCCCCTCCGTTAGTGAAACTCTCTCAAAAACAATAAATCTATTAAACAATTAGACCCATTTAAATATGCATACTTTGTTATATTAAATTTAACCGCCTAAACTTGAATTGGGAAATACAACACACAAAAAAGGCTACATATACAAATATATATATTTATATGATTGTATGTATATACAAATAGATATATTTATATAAATTATGGTTGTATGTTTAATGATATATTCAAATATATCATATGAATTCAATGTTGAAATGCCTTATACCAAATCGACAATGCATTGTTTAGCACAGTATTAAATAAAAAAATTGTGTGAATATTTTGGGCATGCACTTGTTTAAATAAATGAACTGTGGGTGGGGGAGGGAACCGCCCCACGCCAACCCATATTATTTATAGTATGAGGTTCGGTGGGGCGGCACCTTTCCCATGCCCCCTCCCTCAAATCTAAAACTCCACACTATTATAAAATTGTGACTCTTTTCTCTTTTACACAGTGTCGTGTCTATTTTTGGCCGAACTATAAACTCATTTTGTTCACACACACACATGTGTGCGGAAAAACCTTAATTCATGAATATACATCATTGTTTAACAAAAATAAAATGGGGCAAATAATACCCATAATAGAAATAGGTAGATCTCCCATTTAACAAAAATATTACAAAAAGTAGAGTTGTGCAAACCCTCCTTAGCTTTCATAGCTTTCATAGCTTTCATAGCTTCAATGGCTTCAACTCCTTCTCTTTCTCCCAAACCTGCAAAACAAATGGTGCAAATGAGAGATTAGGGCAAGAAAAAGTGAATAAAAGAAAACTCATAAGGATTTTTAGGGCAACCTAGATCTAAGGGCTCATGTTGTTTTGATCTAATGGTGGAGAATGAATCCTACAACTTTTTAAGTTGTGGATTTTTTTGAATGGGTTTTTAAAATAATGAGTAGGGGCTCTAACTAATGGGGCCACCTAAGGGTTAGAACATGGTTTTAAACTATAGAGTATTTAGACTTGTCTAATTAAATTTTAAATTGCATATGGGAACTTTTAAG